>VSDK01020236.1:1521-16832 GCA_009767595.1 Symbiodinium kawagutii | reverse complement strand
GGGAACACTGGGCGTGGATGGTCGTGGTTGAGGTCCAGCAGGGAACATTGGGGAGTGATCATCGTAGTTGAGGTCCGGCGAGGAGGAGGAGAAGGGGGAGAAGGAAAGGAGAGGAGGCAACTGACATAACATCTAACAACCCTCACCTGGCAGGTGGGGAAAAAACAACGCAAAGCCCAGAAAGCCAAACCAACGTACATGAATCGAAAGGGAAACTAATGACAGGAGGAAGGATACCCAGACCAGGGAGCCGGACACCACCCCTGACACAGGATTGAGGAGACAAAGGAAATTCAAGGGGCGCAAATGATTCCGAAAGCAGAAACAAATTATAGGAGGAAGGATGCCCAGGCCAGATTGGGGACACAAATGATGGAAACAAATGAAGAATGAAAAGAAACAAATACAAGGGCACAAATTCCAGAAAGCCAGACACCACCCCTGACACAGGACTGAGATAATAAATGATGGGAAACAAATACAGGGATGCCCGGCTCAGGAACCCTGACGCCACCCCTGACACAAGGAGGACACATTTTAAGATAGAATTGAGCACCTCAACGATAAACTCCTTGGGGAAATGTGAGAAACAAATGAAAAGGAGACCAGGGACAGGAAGCCGGACACCATCCTGACACGAGATTGAACAAACACATGAAGGGAAACAAATGAAGGGAGCAGCGCAAGAAGCCGGACACCAGCCATCACACAGGATTAAACAGACAGATGATGGGGAACAAATGTGGGGAGAAAAATGAAAGGGCACCCCGCCCAAGAAGCCGGACACCACCCCGGACACAGGATTGAACAAACAGACAGATAGATGATGGGAGACAAACGACGGGAAACAATTGAAAGGACACCCGGCCCAATAAGCCGCACCTCGCCGACCCAAGATTGACAACACAAATTATGGGAGACACATGAACTGACACCCTGCCCAGGAAGCCAGACACCACCCATGACACAAGGCGGACACCACCCTGAACACAGATTGAACAAACAAATGGTGTGAGACAAATAATGGTAAACAAATGAAAGGACACCCGGCCCGGTGGACATTAACCTTGACAGGTGATTGAACAAAGAGATGATGGGAGACAAATGAAGGGACCCCATGCCCAGGAACCCGGACACCGCCCCTAACACAGGACTCAACAAACGGATGATGGGAGAAATAGCGGGACAGGAAAGAAGGGACACACCCGAGGCCCAGGAATCCGGACACATCCCTTGACACAGCATTTAACAAACAAATGATGGGAAACAAAAGCGGGAGACAGATGGAGGGACACCCCGCCCAGGAAGCCGGACACCCTGACACAGGATGGAACAAACAGATGATGGGAGACAGATGATGGGAAACAAAGGAAAGCACCGCGCCCCAGAAGTCGGACACCATTCTCACACAAGGCGGGCACATCTTAAGATAGAATTGAATACCCCATCGCTGAATCCTGTGGGGGATGATAGAAAACAAATGAAAGGAAAGCGGCCCAGCAAGGCGGACACAGCCGTTGACACAGGACCTGGGAAACAAATGATGGGAGAGAAATGAAAGACACTAAGCCCAGGAAGGTGGACACAGCCCCTGATACAAGGCGGACACATCTAAAGATAGAATTGAGTACCCCAACAGTAAACTGTTTGGGGAATGAAAAGACCTGGGAAACAAATGGAAAAAACTGGGAGACAAATGAAAGGAGACCAGCCCAGAAGCCGGACACCACCCCTGACAAAGCATCCGAAGACAAATGAAAGGACCTGGAAAACACATGAAAAAAATTGCAGACAAATGAAAAGAGCTGGGAGACAAATGAAAGGACCTGGGAGACAAATGAAAGCAGACCAGCCCAGAAGCCCGACACCACCCTTGACACAGCATCCGGAAACAAATGAAAGGACCTGAAAAACAAATGAAAAGACCTGGGACACAAATGAAAGGAACCGGGAGACAAATGAAAGGAGACCAGCCCAGAAGCCGGACACCACCCCTGACACAACACCCGGAGACAAATGAAAGACCTGGCAGACAAATGAAAGGAGTTGGCAAACACATGAAAAGAGCTGGGAGACAAATGAAAGGGCTTGGGAAAGAAATGAAAGCAGACCAGCCCAGAAGCCGGACACCACCCTTGACACAGCATCCAAACACAAATGAAAGGGCCTGAAGAACAAATGAAAAGACCTGGGAGACAAATGAAAGGAGACCAGCCCAGAAGCCGGACACCACCCCTGACACAGCATCCGAAAACAAATGAAAGGACCTGGAAAACACATGAAAAAAATTGCGGACAAATGAAAAGAGCTGGGAGACAAATGAAAAGAGCTGGGAGACAAATGAAAAGACCCGGGAGACAAATGAAAGCAGACCAGCCCAGAAGCCCGACACCACCCTTGACACAGCATCCGGAAACAAATGAAATGACCTGAAGAACAAATGAAAAGACCTGGGAGACAAATGAAAGGAGACCAGCCCAGAAGCCGGACACCACCCCTGACACAACACCCGGAGACAAATGAAAGACCTGGCAGACAAATTAAAGGAGTTGGCAAACACATGAAAAGAGCTGGGAGACAAATGAAAGGGCTTGGGAAACAAATGAAAGCAGACCAGCCCAGAAGCCGGACACCACGCTTGACACAGCATCTGGTGACAAATGAAAGGACCTAAGAGACAAATGAAAAGACCTGTGAAACAAATGAAAGGCCACCAGCCCAGAAGGCGGACACCACCCCTGACACAAGGCGGACACATCTTAAGATAGAATTCAGTACCCCAACAGTAAACTGTTTGGGGAATTATGTTTATGTCATATATAAAAAAATGTCATACATACATATATATATATATATATTCATATTCATGTCACATATACATATGTGTATATATAATTACACAAAATATCAAAGATATACACTGATATGTGCAAACGTATGTAGATATAATCAGATATGTCACTCTACTTGCTGCACATGCCTTCAAGTGTAATAGATGTTTGTTGGCAAGCCTCTTGAGGAATGGGCAGTGTCAACTGCCAACGTTGCTGATACATGGCGTGTATGAGTAACCAGGAATGATGAGAGGTGATGAAAAATGATGCTCAATAACGCTGATCTCATGCCAATTGTGCTAATCACACATCCAAAACAAAGTTTGAACATCGAATACTTCAACTGGTCGCAAATTTTGGGACAACTGTGACAATGCCACTGCTTTAACTCAGTTCGTCCACTACTGCAGGTGACTCGAAGCCAATGGCTGCAGAATGATCCACCCATGGCTGAACAGCCATGGCGAGGGGAACACCGAGGGGTGTTCCTCACCAGGGCTTTGCAAGGTGACCACGTTTGAGGTTTCGGGGCGTTCAACGATTTGGATGACCATCCAAAGCAACCAGGGAATTCGTAACGATAGTTTTTATGTAAATCCGGCACCGCAGGCCCATGTTGTTGTTATATCCTACATGAAGTTGTTAGTATCCAATAGTTACATCCTACTGTTTAGCTTTTTCCTCTTTGTGCTCAACATCAGCTGGCTTTTGTTAATCATCAGCCACGATCATGATTGAACATCAAGTTAACAACCATGATGAAACGCCAATCAAGGATGGCAATTGCCAGCCATCAACCCACCAGGCCTAAGCAGAAACCAACCATCCACAATTCAGAACGTTACCGGCTGGGCCGCTGATGGTCGAGTGTCGACTCAAGATAAAATGTTCAAGGGTGACCATCAAACCAGCAGGATTGAATTCGAATTAACCATCAAGCAAATATTCTTAGGCTGCAGGGTGCCATTCTTCATTCTAAAGAGTGTTGAAGCATTCCAGGACCCCATTTGACCACGGCTACAGAGCAGGAGTAGCAGGCCGAACTGGCCTTCCCGACGTCACAAGTTGTGGGGTTTCTAGGGTAGAGAGGAGGCCCAGCCACTTGGCAGTTCCCGCGATTTTGCTGGGCATTTTTCATGGTCGCCTTGAAACGACAACTCCAGCGGCGATTGGCCGATCTACATGCTCCCTGGCTGACATGTGAATTAAAATAAATCATTGTATATGGCGATTTCTTAAAATTGGGACCCCCAAAATGTTTAGTAAAGGATGATTTCGGGGTACCCAGATTTTGAGAAATCACCATATGAATAGTGGTTGAGAGTGGTTATAATGAATAATTAATGGCAATTCCACTGTATGGTCCAGATTGGAAAATAAACACCAACAACAACGAAGGATACTCCAAACACTTGAATGACTGTCATCTCAACTGTCATTTCAACCCAGTTGGTGTTTGGGTATTCCAGGCACCAATCAGGCTTATGAACAATTTTTAGTCGGTATTAAGCGGTATTAGTAGTTGTCAAGCATTGCTGAGCGCATTATTTGGGCCAACCACCAACTAGACATCTCCTGCCACAAGCGGTCTTGGGATCGCTATGTCTAGGCGCCCATGGCGTCCAATTCTGGCTTCCATGGACCGGAAAATCTCCCATGCTCTGCCACAAAGCTTCACCACCAGAACGAGCATCGAACACGAAGCAGCAACACATGCAAGGGCATGCAAGGGTATATCTTGATAGTAGACCCATGGGTTTATAACAGGTTACTCCATGACTCACATTTCTCAACCAAGAAGCAACCATAGGTGTAAGCAGCATAGGATCCTGACCAAAATTAACCACCAAGTGGTTGATTCGGGGGATTATCGACCTGCATTTTTTGTTTGATCTGCTGTGGGATGCCATCGACAAGCACCAGATTGTACCTGCGCTACTTGGATGGTAAACTTTCCCCATAGTCTTTTGGTTGAGTCTCGATTCCTCTTTGCTGAATAACGACGAATCTTGGGGGTTCAAAACAAATCAAGTGACGGCTAAAAATGAAATTTCCCAAATCGATGAGCCATCAATCATCACGAATCACTTACAACCATCAATTACTACACATGTTGCCTGGCCTTTGCGGCTTCAAACTTTCGTTTAGCAGTTGATGGGCGCAAAGCAGCTGGTAGACTGTGAAGGTTTTCCAAACGGTGAAGTCCCACCCTGGAGGTGGCGGTCATGTTTGCATGGAGTCTCCTTGAAATCGAAAGCATCGAAAGCATTTCGCTTCCAACAAGTTGTGAAACCAACTATTTACATTTGACAACTCTGCAGCAACTGCAGCTGGATCTTGCTTCACATCTGTCGAAAACGATGCCATTGAGAGTCTGCAAATTTATGGTTTCACCAATGATGCACTTTTCCAGTGGATTTTCTGGAGCCCTACCATGAAGCGCCGCTGTTGGTGATCATAAACCAGTACGAAGCACCACTTACCATGATCAATCATTGCTGGCGTTCTTTGACTAATCAACTCTCATCAATGTTATCATCATTATGAAGAATTTGATTGTTCTTACAATTTCTTTTTATCAAATCCTATCATTATCATTAAAATTTCAATCAATGTTATAGTGATTTATCATTGTCGGAAAATGTAGGAGTTCTTTATGGATATCGATCATGGTCCATGATCCCCAACTCAGCAAGTTGGGAGATGTCCTGGGCCCAGGGAGCTTTCTTCTAGTTAAGATGGGGATTCTGCTAGCTACATAGAGTAAATTCAACTAAATTCACCATGGAAACTTAGAACATAAACCGTTGCAAGTGTCCTTTGAAATAGGGAAGTCATCCCAAAAGGGCCATTTTGAGTATGTGTCAATCAATAATCGCTTGGACACAACGATTTTGTCATTCCATGATGGCTGGGTGTAATCTCAAGAGTCAACAACTCTCAGCGAACTGAAGCACCAAAGGCAGCTCATAGCTTGCGCCTTTGTCTCTTACTAGGCTGTTGTTCTTCCACTTCTGAAGTTCAAAACAAAGCGCCACCGGACCATCAATGATAGAACCCCTATCAACTAGTATTCTAACTTTCAAAAGCACACCGGTTCCGAGTTGTCCGCAATTCTTCTGCTAGTGATGGTGTCCCCTAAGGAAAATGCTCCGCTTTGACATGCGGTGCGTAGTAGATAATCCCAAGCAAAGGCAGGCCGCTAAAACATCACCGCAACTAAGATGGAGCTTCACCACGCAGCATTTTGGAGCCATTGCCACCATGAACCAGTCTGATGTACTAGATCCCGTTCTGGAGCTTTATTTTCATGGTTTATGGAGGATGCCACTGTTCGTTTTTGGATACAACTATGCAAGTTTCTTTTCATTTCACGGTGCAGGATATGGCGCTACCAGTCGCTGCAAAGTTGGCTTTCTGTCTGTGCAACATGGCCAATTCTATGCGACAGTGCTACAACTGTGAAGGGTGTGTATCTGTCTCTGCGTAGCGGTATTGCTTGATCAAAAATATCACCAATCCTTCTTTGCCACTCTAAACCCTTCTGAAAAAACGCTATGTTGAACTCTGTGAATCCAGTGGTGCAAACCGAATACCCAACATAGGATAGAGTCCCGCGGGCTCCACTAATCACTACCCTCAACTCTCAACCAGCACTAACCACTAGCCGATCGGCAAACCACCATCATTCATAGATCATCAGCATTAAGCATCACCTGTCGTTATAAATTGCGAATTATCATCAACAGCTATTATCATGGTCAGTTGCTCTTAACCCTCATCAACCACTATGAATCATGGTCATTGACCACTATTAGTCACATTGGCTATCACCAACCTCACTGCTTAGGCCGTCATTGATGACACTATTCGTCACCGTGGACCATCATTAGCCACCACCAAACCATCCTCGGCTCTTGACCATCATTGCAGTCATCTTCTATCAGTACTACCCGCGATTACTATCCATGATTACCTATCATCACTATTCCGCAGTCATCCTTGACCCTAATTCCAGTCATCACTAACAATCAGTACCATCCGTCATTATTATCCATCAATGAACCATCATTAACCATCATTTCTAGACATCACTACTATCATCCTAGCAGATTTGAATGACAACTGCTATTGATCCACGGGCCAACATGCACAGCCGGCAACTGCTTTGGCTCGACCGGTGACCGGTGAACCTGGCAGGTCACAAACGTCACAGGTGGTTCGGTTACAGCAACATCTAAATGGTTGGTAATGGATGGGAAGCCATGCTTAATTGATGGTTTCTTTTTGGTTCATGACCATGATGGTTTCTGATGGCTAATGATGGCGAAGTGATGGTTAATTGGTGGCTGATTGATGGGTAACTGATAATTGATCATGGCAAGAACCAAGGATAATGATGGTTGAGAATGCGGGATAAGGAGGCTGCAATATGGATCTGGGGCCGCATAACACCAACCATGAAAGGTTCACAATCTGGGAAACACTGGTTTATTAATGATAATGATTTGCAAAAATGGATAGTAATGGAAGAGATTGGCTGACAGTAGCTAGCTAACAATGGTTGATAGATTCCCCGGGGTAATAGGCGTGGTTCGGTGATAAGCAACTGGGGTAATAAACTGATAGCGGTGATGATTTACACAGGTTCATGGCAAGGATAAAACACTTCTCACAGGGGTTAAGCATGAGGATAATGAATGACGGTACAACGATCTCGGGATATAAAAACAAAGTTTGGTGATGGTTGATGGTTGGGGACAATTTTCATGGTTTGTTACAAGTCAAGCATGGCGTGGTTAACATCGTTGTTATGGCTCTTCATCATCGTTTGAACTTAGTCAATGATGGTTTAAGGAGGGAATTTGTTGGACAATCATCTTGCCTTGTGTTATGAAGAATCAGCCTCCATCATTAACCCATGGCGGAATGATCTTAGGCTTCCATTTCAAGCCCCTTTGGCGCACCTAGACTTTCCAACTGTCAAGATGTGCCATGGTCATGACTCACAGCAATGTATGACCAATACTGGGCAAACATACAGTAGGAATCATACACGACACGACGAATATTGAGTGGCTCTCCAATGGTCCAATTGTTCCAAAAGATATACCAACCTATCTCTGTATCTGTCCATCTAGGTACAGTATGTACTCATCTAACTGTTTTCTCCATCGATTTATCTCTCTTTATATCAGTGTCTCTAACTATCTGTCGATCTATGTATACAATGATTTTATCTATCTGTCTATCTCTCTACCTAAGTACGTAGGTATGAACGTACATACGTATGCATGCATGCATGGATGCATGCATGTATGCATGTATGTATGCATGTACGTATGCACGTACGTACGTACGTATGTGCGCATACGTATCTATCATTCTATCATTCTATCATTCTATCATTCTATCTATCTATCTATCTATCTATCTTTCTATCCGTCTAAGCATCTTCTTTCTAAGTATACATCCATCATCTCCTACATCTTCCCAGGAAATGTGTCTCTCCTGTGTGGGTTGCTGTGGATCCTTGGGCGCTGGATCAGGTGAGCGCGGTCTGTACTGCCTTCAGCTTCAAATGCAACTAGAGGAAAGTACATGGTAATATTCATTTAACTTAATGAAACAAATAATCAAACTAATTAATTATTCATTCAACAATCCATGAATTATCAATTATTATTCATTAATTTATTAAATTTTCTAATTATTGTTTTTTTGTACAATACGATAGGAAAGGGTGTGGTCTGTACTGCCTTACAATGAATGGACGTTTTCAACCACGATCAACCATTTATTAGCCACTAACTCCCCAAAAAAATCAGTCACTAATCAAGCATTAACTGGTTGGTGGTTGAACCAGCCCGTGATGAAAAATGTGCGCAAGTCAACCAATTACCAACCATAGCTCTTAGTTGATAGTTACAAGTGGGAAAATAATCAGAATGTCAATCAAACCACCATCCAAAACACACCTCAAAACACAAGAAAACACGCACAACACGTGCTTTCAAAACACCTGCTTTGCGCAGCCCCAAACAACCAGGCACAAACAAAAACATCCAATCCCTGCTCCCATCCATCCTCCAGCCATAACAGTCTTCGCTGGTGATGGGAAGCAAAGTCCTCTACAATCTGCAATTGTTTTGGCGCCCAGTGCGGATGAGCCAGTTGCCCAGCAGTTGAACCACCCAAATGACAACTGAAATATCACAAATCAGCTTGAAACCGCAGAGAAACAACTGAGTTTGGAGGGAATTCAGCTAGTAAAACACTAAGATTTGAAGTGGAAACACCAGCTATGAGAAACGCGCGGGTCGGTGGATTCCAGGTATCTCTCATCGCAACGGATTTGGAGTTGGCAAATTGCTGCGAAAGCTGGATCGGCCCAAGGCGGGGAGCCATCATGGGAGTCCAATGACCAATTCTTGGCCAATCAGGGTCAAATTGGCCAAACTCAGTTTTTTAATATGTAAAACAAATAGATATTTTAAAACACTGCATGATATTCTGGTTCACCATTCTACTTATTAGCCAATTCTTTAAAAAATAAAAAAAAATAAATAAATAAATAAATAAATAAATATAAATATATATATATAAATAAAATGAAGAACAAATCAATAAATGAAAAAATAAATAAATAAATAAATATATATATGTAAAAAAAGAAAACAAATCAATAAATAAATAAACAAATAAATAAAAATATATATATATATATCTAAAAATGAAGAACAAATCAATAAATAAATATACAAATAAATAAATAAATGTATAAGATATAAATATATATATATATATCAATACAAAAGTAGATAATTAAATAAATAAATAAAAATAAATAAATAAATAAATATATTAAAAATGAATAAATAAATATATAAATAATGAAATATATATAAAAAATAAGTAAATTATATATATATATATATCTAAAAAAACAAATAAATAAATGAATAAATAAAAATAAATAAATATATATATATATATATACATAAATATATATATATATATCAAAAAAATATAAATAAATCAAAAAATAAATATATAACAAAAAAATATATAAGAAAAAACATATATATAAAAAACATATTAAAAATAAATGTATACATATAAAATTAGAATACAAAATCTCCCATAATATCTTGGTTCATAACCAACTATTATGAATGCTTGACTATTGGTATCATTGTCGACGCAAGTTGCAGTGGTTGATAAAGTCGCATTGTCATGCCTGTCAAGACCGTCACTCTCCGGCAAACTAACCTGGAAGTAGAAAATCCTCCATAGAAATCGCTGGTTTACCCATAAAAATTATCCCGGCAAGAGACCCCAAACAGTGAGATGAGGGGAAGTGGGAAAAGGACACAGCAAGAACATTTATTTGAGAGCACAGATATGGGCACACACACACATGAGCGAACAAATGAAAGCACACATGCAAGCGCACACATGAGAACACAAAACGGCGCACATATGAGAGCACACATGTATGAGCACACATGTGAGACCACACATATGAGAGCACACATGTATGAGCACACATGTGAGACCACACACATGAGCACATTTGTGAGAGCACACAAATGAGCACACAAAAATGAGTACACATATGAGCGCCCATGTGAGAGCACACACATGATCACACATATGAGAGCACAGATATAAGCACAAAAAGGACGGCACGCACATGATCACACATATGATCACACAAATGAGAGCACACATATGAGAGCACACACACTTGAGAGCACACATGTGAGAGCACACGAAAACACAAAAATGAGCACACATAAGAGCACGTATGTGAGAGCACACACATGATCACACATATGAGAGCACACATATGAGAGCACACACACACACGCACACATGAGCAAACTTATGAAAGCACACATACAAGCACACACATGAGAACACAAAAGCGAACGCATATGAGAGCACAGATGAGAGAGCACAGATATAAGAGCACACATCTGAGAGCACAGATGTGAGAGCACAGATAAGGGCACACGCACATGAGCGAACAAATGAAAAAAACACATACAAGCGCACACATGAGAACACAAAAGGGCGCACATATGAGAGCACACATATGAGCACACATATGAGCACACATATGAAAGCACACACATGATCACACAAATGAGAGCACACACACATGAGAGCACAGGTATAAGTACAAATATGACCGCGCGCACATGATCACACATATGAGAGCACACATATGAGAGCACACATATGAGAGCACACAAATGAGAGCACAGAAATGAGAGCACACATATGAGAGCACACACATGGGCACACACACGCACATGAGCAAACAAATGAAAACACACACGTACAACCACACACATGAGAACACAAAAGGGCGCACATATGAGAGCACACATATGAGCACACATGTGAGAGCACAGATATGAGAGCACACGTATGAGAGCACACATATGAGAGCACACATTTGAGCACAGATATGAGAGCACACATATGAGAGCACACATTTGAGCACACATGTATGAGCACACATGTATGAGCACACATGTGAGAGCGCACATATGAGAGCACACATGTGAGAGCACACAAATGAGCACACATGTGAGAGCACACAGATGAGCACACATACGAGAACACACATATGGGCACACACACGCACATGAGCAAACCTATGAAAACACACATACAAGCATACACGTTAGAACACAAAAGGACGCACATATGAGAGCACACATATGAGGAGACAGATATGAGAGCACACATATGAGAGCTCACATATGGGCACACATGTGAGAGCGCAAATGAGAGCACACATATGAGAGCACACATATGAAAGCACAGATATGAGAGCACACATATGAGAGCTCACATATGGGTACACATGTGAGAGCACGCATATAGAAGCACAGATATGAGAGCACACATATGAGAGCTCACATATCATCACACATATGAGAGCACACATATGAGAGCACACATATGAGAGCACACATTTGAGCACACAAATGAGAGCACACATATGAGAGCACACATATGAGAGCACATGGGAGCACACATTTGAGAGCACATTGGTGTACTCACACGAGAGAACTCTTGACAAGATCTCGTCAAAAGCAAAAATAAGCACCGCGCGCAAGCGAGAGCGATCCGACACGCACAAAGTCCGCAGAGGGTTGCACGAGCGAAATCAAAATTCGCACCGCGCGCAGGCGAGAGCGATCCGACTTGCACGAAGTCCGCAGAGGGTTGCGCGAACGAAATCAAAATTCGCACCGCGCGCAGGCGAGAGCGATCCGACTTGCACGAAGTCCGCAGAGGGTTGCGCGAACGAAATCAAAATTCGCACCGCGCGTAGAGGAGAGCGATCCGACACGCACAAAGTCCGCAGAAGGTTGCACGAGCGAAATCAAAATTCGCACCGCGCGCAGAGGAGGGCGATCCGACACGCACAAAGTCCGCAGAAGGTTGCACGAGCGAAATCAAAATTTTCACCGCGCGCAGGCGAGACACAAAAAAGCAGAGACCTGAAGTCTCCATTCCACTGCGATTTGCGATTTCAATCCTTGATGTTAAAAAATACTGCGCCTGCCACGAAAAAGTGATCCCGAGGCAAACGAAGTCCTGCGCCTGTCACGAAAAATGATCTCGACATAGCAGATGCAAAAATGACGACAGTCTCACGAACCGAGCGTTTTGAGGTCACCAAAAGAGAGCTCAAGATCACGAAATGCCGCGCCTGTCACGAAAAAGCCGATGTTTTCGGACACGTTCGCAACCTTGCAAATCGACGACAGTTACACGTTTTGTGAAATTCATCGAATTCCTTGCGCCTGCCACGGATTCCTAATACCCAAGAAAGACAAATGTGAGGTTTCCCTTGCGCCTGCCATGTAAAATGCACATTGATCAAAAAACGAGCACGGCACGCAGACGAGAGCGCAGCTCCGGAAGAGAGGTCTCCCAGGATCAGTTTCGTGTGAGGCTTCTGTCGAACGAAAAGGTCGGCGAATTAGCCGCACGCGAGCGGAGAACACCTGGATCTACACAGGGTCCTTTCCTATTACCGTAAGAACCCCTTCAGTGCACACACTATTTGGGGAACAAATAATTTTCAACTCCCAGGTTGGTTTACCAGAGTGTAAGTTGCTGGCTGGAATTTGCTGTCCACCAGTGTCGCATTATGCACCCCGGTCCGCACTGGGCAACATCCACCCGCGGATTTTTGTCCCAGCCTTGCTGTGCGTCACAAGAGTTCGTACCTCAGGTGTCAAGGAGCAGAAACAAAACCGCTGCGGTGCTTTCTCTGGTGGTCAGTGAATCGTGGACTTTGCTGCTGAATACTTCGACATGGTGAAAAATGGACAATGATACGGGATAACAACTGACAATCACCCAATAACCTGTGTGAGTTGTGGTTCAATCCTGTTAGGTTGCATAAGCGCGACGTTAAGCTAGGCCGCCCTTTCGGTGCCCCATGTTGTGATCACTGGGGGATGTCTTATAGTGAACAATAGTGGTCAATAGAGTGGTGCTTACCTGATGGTAATATGATAGCTAGTGATAGTAACCTGGTGGTTAGCGATGATTGGTGATCAATCATGGCTGATGGTGATCAATAGTGGCCAATGACAATATTGACAATTGCATTTGGCCACGGTGTATCATATATGGTTGATAACAATGATCATTCTTTAACACAATTGGTTCAATATGGAAATTAATGATGCTGAAAAACGGTTCCTCCGAAAATAATAGTGGTTAAGAGTGGCTAATGAGCTGGTTCCTGATGCTTGAGAGGCCGGTTCATGATGGCTAATGATGGTTATTAAAGTACTAAATGATGCTTGAAGACGCTCATGAACCCCAGCCGCAAAGAACACCCATGTCACCTGAACACTTGCTCTTCACGAGGCTCCACAGCTCTTGGTTTGGCTGAGCCAAGCCGGTCACTGGGCACGTAAGCACCAAGCATTATCAACGACTAGTTAGCTGGTTCATTATTATGAGCTCATGGTTGGTTGAACATAATATCATCATCACTACCATCATCAACCAGCGGCTATCAACGACTAACCATGATGAGTAATCACCATCATCAACCAGTGACCAACCATCAAGTAACCAGCGGCCATCCACCAACCAGCTGGTTGATCGACACGAATCAACATCTTCAAACCAAGAGCTGATCAATCGGGAAAACCATCGTCACACAGTTGTGGGTTTTCCACTGAGCGATTGCTTAGTTTTCCAGAGTGGCTTGTTGCACCGGATTGGTTGTCAACCATTAGATAAAAATCAACACTTACAAATGGAGAAGCCAAGTTGTCCTGAACCATTCCGATTTCAACCAAAAATTGAGTTCATTGATCAACCATAACGAACCATGTTTAATGCCAACAGAAATAAACCACCAATCAACCATTCCACTAGTGATCATGGTCAGCCATTCCTATATCAACCAGTGATCAACCATCATTCATGGGAGGAACTCGCCGCGGGCAGAGTTGGCTGGGTCGCCTGTGTCTCAGCGATTGATTCCGCCCCAAGCTCGAGAGACCAGCCACATAAATGAGTTGTCTCCACACATCGCTGCGCCGCTGAGCATGTCATAAGTGAACTTCTGGCTGTTCTCATGTAAAGCTTTCTGGGCTTTGTAAGCTCATGTAATCTCCTTAAGCTTTTCTTAAGCTTCTTTCTCATGCAAAGATGTAAGCTTCTGGGCTTTCATCTGCTCTGCGATGGCTTCTCTCGTCTTCCCAGGCGCTCGGGCTCGCACAACACGTAGCACCCGGGTTGCTGCCCATATCGCAAGCAAATTAAAAAATCGGGGATTTAAAAATCACAAGCGGGGATTTGGAAAACGTAAGGGAGCTGAATTTCGGGGATTTAAAAATCACAAGCGGGGATTTGGAAAACGTAAGGGAGCTGAATTTCGGGGATTTAAAAATCACAACAGCGGGGGCTTGGAAAACGTAAGGGAACTGAATTTCGGGGATTTAAAAATCACAAAAGCGGGGATTTGGAAAACGTGAGGGAACTGAACTTCGGGGATTTAAAAATCACAAGCGGGGATTTGGAAAACGTAAGAGAACTGAATTTCGGGGATTAAAAAATCACAAGCGGGGATTTGGAAAACGTAAGGGAACTGAATTTCGGGGATTTAAAAATCACAAGCAGGGATTTGGAAAACGTAAGGGAACTGAATTTCGGGGATTTAAAAATCACAAGCGGGGATTTGGCAAACGTAAGGGAACTGAATTTCAGGGGTTTAAAAAATCACAAGCGGGGATTTGGAAAACGTAAGGGAGCTGAATTTCAAAGATTTAAAAAATCACAAGCGGGGATTTGGAAAACGTAAGGGAACTGAATTTCGGGGATTTAAAAATCACAAGCAGGGATTTGGAAAACGTAAGGGAGCTGAATCTCGGGGATTTACAAATCACAAGCGGGGATTTGGAAAACGTAAGGGAACTGAAT
>VSDK01020221.1:84163-96123 GCA_009767595.1 Symbiodinium kawagutii | reverse complement strand
TGACCGCGTGTCATCAAGTGTCTGACCGCATGTCACTGCCCATGCGTATGTATTTTTGTGTGGCATAGTCATACCTATCTTTGCTGATTTGCATGTTTTTTTTCAATGTAAGGGTTCCCCTGGCACATTTGCTCTTGGCTGTTCAAACCATTTGTTCTACCAGGGTACCATCATACCCCAAACTCTGCCGATCCTGCAACCCCTTTGTCACCACCACCCCGCAGCAATGCAGCCTCATCAGCAGCACTCTTTTTCACCGCATTATTTCGCATGGATTTCATCCCATTTAAGCATGCTGGCCACACCATCTTTGGAGTCACTGGTTAACTTTCCCTTTTCTTTTCATCCATGACCCATGGGCTGTGCTCCACAAACTTGGGTTTAGCTTTGTGGCTTGTGGCCCTGTTGCATCTGCTGCGGCATAAATTGGTTTCTAGATGGTTGCACTGTCTTAATCATGCCAAATTTGTTGAACCTACACTCTATGCATCGGGCTTTGCGGCCCCGCTGGGCCTTAGGCACACCCAATTGGTCTTGCCCACTTTCTACGAAGGGACTGCCAGGTGGCCCTGATCAATCTTAGGCACACCAAATTGGTTGTGACTACTTTTTCCTTTGTGTGCTATGTGGCCCCGCTGGGTCTTATGCAAACCTACTCGGTTATGCTGATCTTGTAACCCGTATGCTATATATCCCTGCTGAGTTTTAGGCACGTCAAATCTGCTGTGCCTAAATTTTTGGGTTGTATGCTATTCCTTCACCTCTCACTCTGCGTCGCCTCTGCTGCGCCTTGCCATGGCGGATGATGACTTCGATCTGCCTGGGCTGGGCCCTTCTGCAGCCCCCGCCCCATCGCCCCTCGAGCAATTGATGCTGTCTCATGGCTTCCCACCAGACATTCAGCAAATTATCATGGGAGAACACTTTGATATCGCTTCCTTTGCCCTTGTCGCCCTCAGCCTGGAAGATTTAGATTCCGTGATTGTTGGCCTTGCGCGGGACCACAGCCGAGATTTTTCTCGAAGAGAAATCGCCGCAATGCGTGCATTGTGGCAAGCATGCCGCAATCAACAAACCCCTCCGCCTGAGGGTGTGTCATCATCCAGCGTTCCTTCACTGCAAGTCCCTAGTAGTTCATCTGCAGCACATTCTTGGAGTGAATCCTTTCCTGCCAAGCTCACTGTTGATCAGGTTCGTCGCATGCAACTGGACTTCGAAAGATCCTATCCGAGCGAAGTTTTGGATGTACATTCCATGCCTGGCCCTAGGCTTCTGGCTTTGGTTCACCACCAGTTGCAGTCCAAAAAATTGAAGTGGGTGCATTGGAATATGAGGTTGAGCCAATACCAACACGAGCAGCATAGCTCCACGCGCCCCAAGAAACTAGCCAAATTGGAAACTTTGTCTATGACTGATCTTATTCTGGATGATGTGCCTACCAGAGATTTACCCCCTCAGCTGGGCGCTGCGGGGCTGTCACAGATCTTGTCCCTTCAGGCTACGGCCCTGGCTCTGTGCAAAGGCGCGCATCTACACGGCCTCAAGCTCTACGTTGCCAAGTTCCTCAGGTTGGCGTTGCATCGGTATGAGCCTGAGACTGGCTTGCGGGGGCCAGTCACATCTGAAATGATGTTTGCAGACCAAGAACTCTGGTCTCGTATCAGTGAGTTAGTCAACCTACGTGATTGGAGCTTAGACGACGCCCTCCATGAGATGGTCAAAGTTCGCTCCGATATGGATTCCCTTCTCCAGCCCCGCCCCTCAGCTCGCCATGTATCCATGCCCACTGCCGTCAAAGGCAAAGGCAGGGGCGCCAAGGGCAGAGGAAAATCCCAAGCGTCTCTGGGCTCCGGCAAAGGCAAATCCACACGGGTGCAATGGCTCACCAAGCTGTGGAAAGACAACCGGGAATGCACCATTTGTTTGCGATACAATCAAGGCACTTGCCATGATCCTGCATGCAAGTACTTGCACGTGTGCTGCGTCGCTAAGGCCAATGGTCAGCCATGTGGTGGTTCTCACCCGGCTTTGCAGCACTCCAGCACTATGTCCTGAAACAGCCCGACCTGTGGGGGGCCAGGTCAGGCAGGTCAAAAACGACCCCTCAGTCCCGCAAGGGATCCTGTGCCTAAGCCAGCCGCCATGCCCATTCCATTGCCTAACCCGCAAATGCAACTTCCTAGTTCTCCCCTGCATCCGGCCTCAGTATCACCTGCTTTGCCAGTCGTCTCACCCCCTCCCATTATCCAATCGCTGCCTGTTGCTGCTGGCCTCCCACAAGGGAAGTTTTGCTTGGATCTTTGTGTGGGTTCCCCATGCTCCCTCGCCCAATCTCTTGGTGAAGCCGGGGTGGCGGTATTGTCCATTGATATTCTTTTGTCAGATCAATATGATTTGCTTCAGAATTCTACCTTTGAACGCATTTTGCGCATTGCAGCTTCTGGTCAAGTAGCATACACAGCAGCTGCGCCCAACTGCAGCGAATTCTTACCGTGTCCATTGCACCAGCCAGGCCCATCAGCGGTCCGCACCTCAGATCACCCCCTTGGCATTCCAAATCCTACCCCTGAAGAACAGCATCGCATTGATTCATCGCGTGAACTCTTGCATCGTTGTTTGCATTGTCTTCATGCTACTGTCGCCGCTGGGGGACATGGGCACTTGGAACAGCCAAAAGAAGCCCTTAGTTGGCAAGACCCTCGTGCAAATCAGTGGCTCATGCTTCATGGTCGCTTTCTGGTTGTAGTTCCCGCATGCACTCATGATCTGGACATTGCGCACTCGTGGTTATTCAGTACCACTTTGGAATCACTCACTTCTGTGGCCGCCACCTGCATTCACACCCATGATCACGCGGGAGTTGGGGATGCTCCACACTCCACTGGGGAATTT
Source organism: Symbiodinium kawagutii (assembly GCA_009767595.1). Lineage (NCBI taxonomy): Eukaryota > Dinophyceae > Suessiales > Symbiodiniaceae > Symbiodinium > Symbiodinium kawagutii. Next base: position 93,231 of record VSDK01020221.1, on the reverse strand, counting down.
TTCAACCGCCATCCACTTTTCTATCCCAAGTCATTGTGTGATCAGCTTGCCCATTGCCTTGCCCCGTTGTCTTCGCCAGGAAGCCAGCTCTCTTTGGACCAGGTTCTCCTGTCAGTGCCCACCAAGTCTTTGCATGATCAGCCACATGCCCTCACCGATGGCGGGGGTATTTCTTCCCAGCCAGATTGGAGCACCCCCCAAATCAGCACCAATCCTTTTCGCAGCGTTCGAGCTGGTTGGACCAAACTCATATTGGCATCTAATCTCCATCATGCCGTTGCCAAAAGATTTCTGGAAACCTCCGCGGATCCACCGCTTTCAGAAGATCAGCTGCAGCCGTTTCGGGCCATCTTGGAAGATTTTTGCGCTGCTACGAATCAGCCTGCGTTTGATTGGTCTATCCCTCCGGGCCAGCCATTTTGCCTACACGCATTGCAACAAATTGCGACTTTCCTTGATGATCCTGACCAATCCTTGTTTCCTGCTCTTTTGGCAGGGGTGCCCACTGGATTTCACAACGACATACCCCCTAGCCATGTGTTTGCTCCTGTTGACCCGGCTTTGTCCCACACCGCCAAAGATCTTTCTGAACATGTTGTTAATTGGCGTAGTGCTGAGGATCATGAGGATGTTGTTTCGAGCCTGTTGCAAGAGGAGATTATTCAAGGTTGGGTCAAGCCATTTCAAGGAGACGTTGGCGAGGCTCACCGGGTCTGGCCGGGTGCCGTGGCTGTTGGAAAATTGTCCTTGGCCTTTTCGGACACCAGACCACCGCGTTTGGTTATGGACCCTTCGGTTAGCGGTGCCAATGCTGCATGCTTCGTCCCAGAAAAACAATCCATGCCCACTCCATTTGATGTCATCAGGTGTTTCCCGTTGAGAGACCTTCAGGGGCCACAGTCATCATTCAGCCTTGACATCAAGAGCGCTCATAAACGCGTTCGTGTCAGATCTTCGGAGCAAGGTTTGTTGATGTTCAGGCACAAAGGCCAGCTGTATCATTATACCGTTTGCCCGTTCGGGGCCAAGTTCAGTCAACACTGGTGGGGCCGCATGGGTTCTTTTCTTGTACGGTGGTTCCATGCATTCTTGTATACAAAGCATTCCCTGCTATTGTTCGTGGATGACTTCCTCATCTCCATGCCCCAGTCCATGGCCGCCCTGCAAGCCACATATTTGGTTTTGCTGTGCCAGCTGTTCCATATTCCCGTGAGTTGGAAGAAGTGTTGGTTGGGCCCGCATCAAACATGGATAGGGTGGTCCTTTGACTTCAATGCAGGTCTTGTCACTCTCCACCAGGATAAGTGCTCCAATTTGCTTCAAATGATCCAGTATATGATCCTACACCCTACCATGAAGAAGAAAGCCCTAGAGAAGTTCATTGGTCTGGCTATGTGGTGTACATCCCTTTATCCTTCACTCAGGGTGCATTTGCATTGGATGTATGCTGACCTCGCCAAGCCCCCAGACACGCAGTTCAGCTGCGACCCAGGGGCTTGGCCTGACTTGCAACGGTGTCTCAGCCCGGAGCTTGTTTTTATGCAGTCTCCTCCGCACACCTCAATTCCGGTTGGGAGCAGATTAGTTTCTGTGCGCCATCATGCTGTGCATACCCTTCAAGATCTTTTGAACGTGCCCATCACCCCCAAACGCATTTGGATGCGCATTCGTGACCCTGCTAGTCCATCTAGGAAACTTTCCCCCAACTCGTTGCGAGTACTTGGTTTGTTCCAGCAATGGCTCTTATCTGGGCAATGGGTAGTGAGCATGCGACCCAAGCCTCGCTGGGAGGGTGATGCCTATGCTGATGCTTTTGCTGACCGGCATGTTTGCGGGATTGGGGGCTTTATCCAGCATGCGGGTCAACCCCCACTATGGTTTTCCGAGCGTTTTGGCCTTGATGATTTCACCCAACATGACATTTTGTTGGGGGGTGATTTGCAGAAACACATTGGATTTTTGGAAGCGTTGGCCCAACTGGCCAACCTCCACTTGCTGATTCGCCAGTCGTCGCATTCGAGGGTCAATCTGACTTTCGCGTCAGGCACAGACAACACCGGAGCAGAATCACGTTTGAACACTTTGTTCACTACGAAATACCCGATGTGTTGTCTCTTAGAAAGGGTCAGTTTCATCCTTGCATCTCACAATGTCATCCTTGATGCTCAGCATACCCAGGGGTTCCGGAACACTGATGCAGATTTTCTCAGCCGATGGGTTCCACCCAATCCTTTGCCTGCCCAGTTCGTTGCTGAGCGGCGCGTGCGTTTCACCCTCAGGGATCTTTGGTCCATCAATCCCGGGCCTTCAATCCATCCAGCCACGGCAGCATTGCGCTGGCGTAAGTTTTAACTGCCGGTCCCACAACTTATTTTGGGGTTTTTTCAGCGGGACCTGCTGTTCAAACTGGTTTGGTTAGTTTGTCCCAGATCCTAATTTGGTGGAATTGGCACCGGTTCCAAACTAATATCTTTCCACTCCGGCAGTTAAAACAGGCTGCGGCAGATTTGGCAGTAGCTTGCATGTTGGGAATGCCAAGTGTCAGAACGATTTGTGTACTTGTTCACATTTGTTTTGAACTTGGTCTTCAACGTGCTTTTTGGCTGCAAGGCATTCACAGCAGCATGCATGGAAACGGCAGTGCTTGGCATCAAGTTCAAAACACCCACCCGATCCCCACCCCTACGTTTTTCTAGCTTTTTTTCCAATCAGAATCTTTGGTTTCGCTTGCGGTTTCTTCACTCTCCAGTTTTGCACTGTGAGCCACGCTGTTTCACCGCTTGAGCTCAGCTGCGCACTGAACTGGTGGAATTGGCACCGGTTCCAAACTAATATCTTTCCACTCCGGCAGTTAAAACAGGCTGCGGCAGATTTGGCAGTAGCTTGCATGTTGGGAATGCCAAGTGTCAGAACTTGGTTGCAGTCCGGCGGTGTGCGCAACAAGGAAATCTTGTCCAGAGCTGCCGCACTTCGTGCTAGTTGGGGTCCATTAGTGCGTCCGCTGTACGCTCGTCCACAGATCTCCTTGAGGCACAAGCTGCATTTGTTTCGGTCTTTGTCTGTCAGTCGCTTTCTGTTCAACGTTCATGTTTGGGTTGGGGTCACTGACCGAGAGTGGAAACGCTGGTTTACTGCGCTGCGGGCTCCTTTGCTCAGTATCCTCCGGCACAAACTCCGACCCTTGGCGCGACATGATCTTTCCTTGGAAGTCTTGGTTGGACTTGCTGGGTTACCCATGCCCGTGGATTTGGTGCATGTAGCCCGCCTTCGATACCTGGCTCGGCTCATCCGTGTTTGGCCTCCTGTTCTTTGGGCCTGGACTTGCCAAATGAAGGACTCACCCCGTTCATGGCTTGCCATGCTGCGAGACTCTTTTCGCTGGCTGCTCCGTTTCTATCCCCATCCGTTGCCTCTTGATCAGGATGCTCCTTTTGCGGATTGGTTCGCATTTGTCTCTATGGACTCTTCATGGAAAGGACGCCTCCGGACCGCCCTCCACTCCTGTGAGCAATTTCGTCGTGCCCATGCTGAAGACCATGTGTGGAATCTTCAGTTCGATGCCACCGTCCAGCAGTATGGCGGCGTGTTGCTCCGGAGCCGACGCCCCCCCCTGAGCCAACTTGGCAATGTGATCTTTGTGATGCCACGTTTTCCTCCAAAGCTGGCCTTGCGTTGCACTCCTTGACTGCAACGCATTTCTATGCGACAGATGGGTGGTGTCCTGCTTGTGCCAGGGGCTTTTGCACCAGATCGAGATTGCGACACCATCTGGCTGCCGCTCCTCTTTGTTTGCCCACCCTTCAAGCTTGCTTTGCGCCCTTATCTGAGGATCAGGTCGTCGAGTTGGATGCTGCAGACTTGGAAGAGGCACACCGTCTACGCCAAGAAGGTTGGCATGCTACCAAGGCCTTGCAACCTCGTCGTCGCATGATGGGACCCACCTTGCCGCCTCCCGGTTCTCCAGAGGCAGCATATATGCTGGCGTGCTCGATGGCCCGGGCACCCACAGGTATTCCAGCCTTTCAGTTCCTGGCAGGTCGTTGCTCTCTTCAGGATCCAGCACCGGAGGATGTCCAGCCCGTTTCTGTGGTGAACTCGCTTCCACCATTCCTCATGCAGAGCGCTGGCGGGCCTATTCTCTCTGGAGGACGTATGGCTCATCAGAATCTGGCAGCGGAGTATGCACGGTGCCACTTCAAACACATTGTCATCGTGCATTTTTTCAGCGGATTTCGACGTGACCATGACATCCACGCCATTGTTGACCAGGCGGCTGTGGATACTGGCCTATGTGTGATGGTGCTCTCTGTCGATCTGTGCATGCAGCGAGATGCCGTACATGCGGACTTATCCACTCTGGCATCCGCTCAGTGGTGGCTCGACCGCGTCAAAAGCGGACAGGTGATAGCAGCGGGAGGTGGTCCCCCTTGCGAAACCTACACCGCTGCGAGGTTCGAGGGTGAAGGCCCTAGGCCTCTCCGTTCGGCAGCTGGCCTCCCCGCCCTGACCAGGCGAGAATGGAAGCAGGTTGGCATTGGCACGACTCTTGTGCACTTCATCATGCAGCTTGCCATGGAGTTGGCTTGGCGTGGTGGTGCTGCCTGGATTGAGCATCCGCAATGGCCGCTGTGGGCTGCCAGGCACTGCCCGGCATCTATATGGGCTCTTCGAGCCATGCGGCTTATGAGACAGTTTCACTGTGTGAATGTGGTCAGCTTCGACCAGTGCACAGTCGGAGCGAGCGCTGTCAAACCCACCACACTGCTGCTGGTGCGACTACCATCAGTCCGTTCAGCTTTGCTAGCCCGTGGACATGGAGGACGATGCCACCATGGCCGAGGAGCTCATCAAGCTTTGATAGGACGCAGTCTCTGTGGTGAATTCAACACGGCGCGTGGTAAAATATATCCGCCGCCGCTCAACGAGGTGTTGGGCAAGGCAATGATCGACTTTGTAAAGTCTGTTGATCCGCCTGTGTCCTCAACTTTTGCCTCCCGTGAGCTACAGATTTTCCAGGCTCTCCTTCACACCGTCCACGAAGACCGTAATGTAGTCCAAGCTGACTACCATGGATGAGAGTTCTGCCTTTTTTAATTTGCATGAGACCGAGTGCTAACCTTGGCACAGTAATCGCAAAGGAAAAGGAAAAAGGTTACCCTATTTCGGCACATACTCATTTGTATCTATCGGTTGCTTCACATCATTTCGATTCATGGCACCTTTCGGTCCTTCAAAGGTCGGGAGTTGACCGACCTTCGAATCGAGGTTTGAGAAGGTCCATCAAGAGACCTTTGGCAAGACTGGCTGCAGACGCATCGTGTGCCCTTGAGGGGAAGGGAGATGACGCTGTGGCAAACGATGAACTGGGGCTGAGTTATGTAATGATTGCCAGCACGGAAACTGCTTTGTCATGGATATTCCAACAAACATGTTGAGCAGGTTGATTGTGAAACGTGCTGATGGAGTTTGACTCAAAGATATTTGACTTTTCATAGTTTCAAATGGTTTGCCAGGATACGTACTTGACAAATCATGCCCTGAAAATGGCGCTGCAATGCTTGTGCCCATCAACATTTTCAACATGGCTTGCCATCACAGTCCTGGTGTTTGTTGTGCCAACATCAACCATACCAAGCTGCGGGGGTCAGGTTTCATCTCTCAAACAAAGAGGTGAGTTGCTTGGCACCCAAACTTGTTGTTCCAGCAGTAAAATTGTGACAGAGTTCATATCTTAGCTTCATTTGCGCTGCTCTTCCCAGTTACTAGTGGCTGTCCCTTGACAAAAAGATAAAGCGATCTCGGGATGGTTGCGAGGTACCACCATTGATGGGTAATTCCGTTGTCACGTATATGACCATAGCTGGTGTATCTCTCTTTCTGTTGGTCATTCGCCACCATTTACAGTACCAACATGTACCAACCCGGATGAACTATTGCTCACCATTCGTTATGCTTTGTTACCAACTGTTGCCATTCTGAGCCTGTAATAAGCAAGCATACTGTTGCCACGCGTCACTGACCATGCCAACATATGCCAACCATCAATTCACAAACCCTTCACCAACTGCCATTTACCATTCATCAACCACCCATTCTCCACTCCAACCATCAACGTTCCCTTCACCTCACCATTAGCCAAGCACTGACCAATCCTTCACAACATTAATACAACATAAATCAACATAATACAACCATTCACCATCCTTGAACTCTTCAACCAAGCTAACCAATCTGTAAACATCCCTTCACCATCCCACCTCCCCTCAACCGGCCGCATCGCCAGGCCAGGGCAGTACCTAGCCGTCGACCCTAAGGGTCGTTGGGAGCTCAGTGGTGGCTAGTGACTGGTGATGGGTTGGTTGGAGTTTGTTGGTTGAGGATGGGTAGTTGTTGGTTAATGATATTGGTTGATGATGTTGGTTGATGAGTGGTTGGTTGGTGATGGTTGGTTAATGATGTCGGTTGATGATGTCGGTTGATGATGTTGGTTGGCAGTTGGTGAACGGATGGTGAATGGTTGATAGTTGGTGTTTGGAATCATTTGGATTGAAATGGTTGATTGATGGTTGGTGAATGGACATGCCTGGAAGCAGCGATTAGCAATTGCGAAGGGAATACGTCATTGGTTGGTAATGTTGTTCTTTTCAATCATGCTTTGATAATGATGGAGAACATCGGTTGATGATTGCAGTACTCGAAAAAGAACAGTGGTTGATCTCCAGTATAAAGCCATTGAGAGATGCTCAATAACCAAACATTCAGAACTGAGTTAGGTCATCAACAATGGAAACAACATCGCTAGTGATGCAGCAGCATACTGATGATTCAGCAGGGATTTGTGGGTGATGACTTCAGTGGTTGAGTAAACTCGTTGGGCGCTGGATGGTTCGAGCCATGTTGGGCGGTCACCCGGCCTCACGAACCAGCTGCAGAGATGACCTCAGGAAGCAGCGCTGCACCGGTTCAGCCCTGTCGAATGCCTGTTGGGTGGGGGTTGCTTGTTGTGATCATTTTTCCCCCCACTGATCCCTGAAGCCAAGATGAACAGATTCCCTGCTGAAACCGGGGGATTCTGGGGCTTAGGCTTGGCATTGGGATGAATCAAATGCAGCCGAGGCTCAGTCATGATCGGCGCTATTGAGAAGCAAAAGTTCGTTGGGGGAGCTCAGTGGGACGTGGAGATGTCCACGCTGATCAACCAATGAGATCAAGCCTTGCCATGCAGGGAATGCACCAGCTAGAGATGGTGAAGTTTGGAGTGAAGTGTTTATGACTTTGCTGGTGAGCAGTGATTTACTGTCATTATTTGCCGTTGAGTTCTCCACATAGAGCCACCAACTCTAGGGGCGTGGGTACCATGAGAACCTACCAATTGAAATCGATTGAAATTGAACCCACGATTTAACCATTGAAATCAATTTATCCATCATTAGATACCATGCGATACCATCATTTAACCATCCTAATCTCAACATTTCCCACCATTTCAGCCCTGGTGTTCCACCGGCGCTGGTGGCACCTCCCAGGTCTACATCCTGAACCGCGACTCAGCAGCGCGGCTCACCATCTCCTCACCGTTAGAGGCGCACAAGAGCCCCTCAGATGCACATGGCGAGGACGGCTTGGTCCTGGGGATCCTGGAGATCCACTGAGCTTGGGGGCTGCCATAGTCGAGAGCTTGGCATCAGGTTTAATGGAGACCAATTATCTAATGACCTGGTAATATTATTGGTAACGAAATTTTATATTTGAATATCGTATTGGGAACGTGATGGATGCGTGCTATTATGATTTAGCTACACATCATATTGTAGCCTGGACATCATATGAGACCATAAGCATCACATATGGTCACACACGGTCGACATGTTTATTGTCCTATTACATACGGATCATTCTCTGAATTTTATGAATTGCAGTATATAGTATATATAATATGTTTGCTATGTTGCCTACGCAGGCTGGTTGAGCATTGGCAATATTTAAGTGATACCACCACTGTCATGGTAACCAACATTCTCAAGCATGGTCAACCGCAGGCCACCAGCATCAAAGGGCATGTGATCAATCACCACTATGAACCACTACTGTGGCTCCACTCATGTTTGACCAACCGGAGGTGTCCCAAGGTGCACCCCGGTGGGTGCCCCCCATCCATCCACCGCCGGGGCGCCACGTGAGGCTACACCTTGGTCTATGCCATGGTGGGAATGGACGTGGGCTTCGAAAATCCGTTGTTCGCCAGCATCGAATTGAGCTATGAGGAGGTCCAGCAGCGGAGCAGTTGGGGCTTGGAATTCCATGGAGAAATGGTGTATGAAATGGTGGGTTTTGTTGGGAAACCATGGGATTTTTGATGGTTGATCCATGATGGTCAATGGTGGGGTTTGGGAATGAACCATGGGATTTTTGAGGGTGAATGGATGTGAATGGTGGGTTTTTTAGAGTGGAACCAGGAGATTTTGTACGAAATCCTTGGGATTTTAGAGGGAAACCATGGGATTTTTGATGGTCAACGATGGTTAAACTGGTGGTTAACTAGGGTGCAGCGGCAAAGCTGGTTGGGATCGGTGGTTCTAGCAACGGGGATGTGGATATGGACCATATGGAAACCATCGGAAATCATTACATTGAAATGGTAAAAGATGGCTACAGGTTTACGTATCTGTATGCCAGAGAGTATGTTGAATGAGGATATTGTCAAACCACTAGCCAACAAAAAATTTGGTCAGCACCACTTCCTGCAGGGATTTCATTGACTCAGTGAGCAATCAGGACACCAAACAACAAAACGCCCAGCTAAGGGCATTCTTTCACAGTCGCTGGCCAGGAACCATAACAGGCTCATTAGATGGATATGATGTGTATTGATGATATTACATTCCCATAGTTACACGATTCTAGTGATTCACTAGCACAAAACTATACTTTTCCTTTTCACTTACCTTTCTAACAGGCAACCAGCATTTTCTATTCTTATTTTTGCTTACCTACTATTCGCTGGTAGCTGGTTGCCCATAGGAATAGCAACCATCAACAGAGAATTCTCCTTGTGACTGGACCGGCTG
>VSDK01020221.1:23059-69652 GCA_009767595.1 Symbiodinium kawagutii | reverse complement strand
CGCAAAAGAGCCAAGGACAAAAGAGAAGGCAAAATCTTCTCGCAAGGGCTCTCTTCTTCGAGTGGCTCAGATGGTAGCGATAGCAGCAGCGATGCTGACTAGGTGCTGCAGCGGCTTAACCTGATCGCATGTGGCGGAAAAAAAAGGGCGCAGACTGGAGTTCCAGCCGCTTCGGACGGCAAAACGCCTGGCACAACCATAAAAGTTGTTTTGAAGATAGACTTGGCCAGAACAATGCTAATCAAGCTGCTTTCCCGAAATTGGATTGCTTGCCTATCCAAACCTTCCCAGCGTCTTTGCTCTATAGCCTTCCACTAAAAGATGCCTCCATGTCCTCCGAATGATGGTGTAGCTGCCTTGCTGTCCATGGCTGTCGCTTTCGAGATCCGGGTGTGCTCCTGGTGTTCATTGGTGCCAGTGCTTTCTTCTTGTCCAGATGTTGCTCTGCGCAGCATTGGTTCTATTGCCGCTGCGTGATGCTGCCAAGCCAGGTTGTAATTTGTGCTGTTTCGCAGCCGTGTGGCAGGTACAGTATTTCATTACCTACTTTTGAATGATGTAGCGCATGTTCATTTCAGAATGTATTTGTACTTGGGTCTGGATCAACCAGTCGTTCCAGACATCTGGATCAAACCCATCGTTCCAGAGGTCCGGATCAGAACGTGAACCGGGGGCACGGGGTTTTGACCCACTGCCATATGTTTGTTCATATTCTGAGAGCGTTGTTCATTGACCAAGTAGCAGAAAAATAGGATTACAACCAATGGCTGTAGACAATAGAAAAACATCTGCAGAATTCACTCTTAAGTAATGTGGTATTCGCATTGGCCATGCCGCTATCCTTCCTCCAAGGTGTCACGCATGCAACGCATGCAGGGAGAGGTTGGGGCCAATTATCTTCAGTAAACCTATATACAGACTTCTTGTTTGTCAGTAGTGATGTCCACTGTACACGGGACAAAAGAGGACCCCATATCAGTTTTGTTCGTACAATAAACGCATGTTTCTCAAGGGGTCCCCCGTTTTAAAGATTGTTTGGTAAACTAGCTTGGCACAGGCACTGTCACCAGTTGTGCACAGATGCAAAATCTAGGCAAATGATCACAATGCGCTGGTTGTGCCATTGCCAGGCCATCTTGTGTGGCCACGATTGACCATGACTAATTGATAATCATGATTGACAATCTGTTGACCTTAATCTTCCACTTTTGAATCAAGATTAGGCATTTTTGTAAACCATGATCATGCTGTGATTAGTCGCCAGCTGGCTGCGGATCAATGCCCTGTTACTGGCATGTTAATCTACCCATGTTTTGCATGGTTGGTACTGACCCAATTAGGAATTAGGAACCATTAGCCAGAAATAGCAATTAGCCCACTCATTCGCCGCAATTGTTCATTACTAACCCACTAGTTGGTTGGTAATACCAAGGGTTATTGCTGATCGCTGGCTCTTCACACCATCTAAAACATTCAAAAACTACATAGGTCATATCCGTAGTACCCACGGACACCCATCCATGGCCGCCACCCATTCGTCGCCATCCATGGCTCTGGTCACAGCACCGCTTCCAGGTGGCTAAGCGAGACATGAACTACGAGGTGCTGTGCATTGCGGTCCGGGACGCCCAGCGTCAGCGTCGCGCAGGGAGCACCTCAAGGACCTGAAGGACCTTTTCTCAAGGAATCAGCTTGCCAAGAATGAAGCAGGTGATGGGAGCTGGTTGATGGTGATTGTTTCATATGCAGCTGGTGAACTAGCAGCTTGAGTGGCACAATCGTTGAGCTGATGTAGTGGTAGAATCAATGAAGCCAAGATCAATGGTCACCATTTCGATGTTTTGTGACGTAAACATTTGTGGTATATGCTGTTGTGCGGGGGACAAGACATGCAGATTGTAGGGTACTCTCAACCAGTTGGCATTGACAGGGTTGTTTAGAATTCAGGTAGATGTGGAGGCGCAAACCCGGCCTACATATTCCTTACACCGAAACTCTGCACTGTCAACTTGTTGGGGTGGCGTTCCCAGCACAACAGCTCATGATTGCTTGAATACCAGGCATTTTGAAGCCTGACAGGGCGATCAAGACCACTAGGTCTGCAAGACTCAACTGGTGGCCACCTGCATGCTGCAGATCCGGCAATGGAAAATCCATCATTGAAGCTGGTTTCTCTAACAAAAAATGATTTTCCATTGCTGTCTTAAGTTGCCGGAGTGCATCAACAAAAACAGCTGGTTGTTCAACTTGTTCAACACCTGGACAAGTTGCGACCCAAATGCGCACAGGACCGGAAGAAGATGCAAGAAGTATGGACATGATTTTCCTTCATAGTGCGTGTTTTAAGGATTGGGAAGCAAGTCCCACAAGTAGCGACAACTGCCTAGACATTGTAACCCCAGTGCAGTTCAAGAATAATCAAGATGTTGTGAACACGTCGGCATGTTCTCAAGGAGCTAGGTACTACTATCCAAGCCTAGCGCGCTAGTTGGTGAGCAGGAAATTCCAATTCACAATGATCGTTCTGACAAGATTCCAGTGATGGTTTCACAGTATGGATTCCAGTGACCTCTCTACACGTCTGTAGTCGTGAATCAAGCAGGTTGGCGTCAGCCTCTAATCTTGTTGTTCAACCCCCTTAATGTTGGATCTTCTTTGTTTACCAATGTTGGTCGTTCACCAACTCTAATTTGATTTGTTTCTGTTTGCAGCTTTCGTTCCTGCGATTTTCGAACTGCTGCCTCACCACCAGCTCAACCCAGCAAAGCCCAACACAACCAACCGACCTTAACCAACCAGCTATAGATGGTATATCAACACTATTGTTGCTTAGTAAGGCTTATAAACCAACCAATCTTAACCAACCAAACAACCAACCAACCTTGACCAACCTTCGCCATGCCTCAGGTGCAGCCGGTGCCAGAGAACCGGCAACGCGCATCCTTCATGGCCGTGGGAGGCGGCCTTGTGGTGTGGTGATGCGGGTGATGACCCGTCAGTATGTTCACTACCTGGTTGAGTAGTGGTTGATGTTGGGGTTATGGTTCAATATGCTTCGATCATCGCGAGTGGTTGATAGACTTGATAGAGGTTGAGTGGTTGTGTGACTGTTCTGGCTTAGATTGGATTGTATTGGATGATCGGGTGTGATTGGAGTCTGTGGCTTGAAGCTGTTCGGGTGTCCGTTTTTTCTTTCAGGGATGGAGTGGTTTGTGGCTCCCGGGAGGATTGGTTGCCCAAATAGTGATTTCAACTAGCTACAAACTACTTGGGAAAATTGTTTCTAAAAAAATGGAATGGGTTGGTGAAGCAGCAGTGGTGGGTCCATGACCCATGGTCGCATGCTCAGTCATGACCAGCTGTACATCACCTATGACTCTAGGACTGGTGAATGCTGAGAAACCCAAGATTTCAATGCTGAGGCTCAGCACACAGATTTGGTGTCATAATGTGTCACACTATGTCGTGATTATACAGCCATTGGTTGGGAGGGAGCGATGAGCTTCGCCAGAGTATCCCTAGATCCCTTTTAAAGGGGGAGCAACTTGGAGCTACTAGGAGTGTTCTAACCAAATGGTAGTTATGTAGTGTGTCACTAGTATTGTCACTCGTACCGTGTAAACTATTACTGTCTAGTACTGTAACTGGTATTATATATATGAACAAGTCTTGTATCACTACGGTTGTGAATGTGATCGTTGCTGTCAGGAATTCATCGTCAATCTGTTTGTTGCTCCTGTTTTTGCTTAGCACCCACATGGATATCGAACTTGCAAATCTTTCTTTTGAAACCAATGCAACTTAGACTACCTTTGAATACCTCGTAACCTCTACACACTTCTTATCTATTACATCATAAAACATAACATGATGGTTTCCCGTTTGCATTGTCTCCACTATAGATTCATGATGTTCATTGTATATCTTACTATAGTTTCCATGGTGTTCATTCATGGTTTCACTATAGTTTCATGGTAACGATCCATTTTTTCTGCTTGTCTCCAAGTCGAGCTTCAAGAATCGCTGCTCATTCGCTGATCATGGGCCGTTGCCCCGCTCCAGTTGCTTGGGCCTTGGCTCCACAGCTTGAAATGGGCCAGGTTTTTTGTGCACAAAGAAATCCTGCACGTTGAGCTTTACCCGGTGCGTGGCATGTGGTGCTATACTGTCAATGTATATCTTGAATCTAAGTTTCTGAAACAAAACTGAGGACGGTAGATACAGTAGTTTAGCAGCTAGCCAATTGGGACACTTGTCATCGGATGAGTGCAAGGAATTGCAATGCACAGGTTGATCATCGTGCTGCCCTGGCCAATGGTCTGAATGATACGCACTCCCACAGTTGTGAGATGGTATAGACTAGTCACTGAGGATCGGCAAATCCCATACAGTTGTCGGATCCTTGGGAACACATCATGTTTCCAACATTCACACTTCTACGTACATACCCTGTAAGATATGACATGTACATACACATATGCATAGATATGTATATACATTAATTCAATCATCCTCTTGCTGTTTGCAAATGTGTGTAATACACAAAGTGATTCTCTTTCTCTCTAAATATGTATATATTTTTTAAATACATATGTTTATACATTACATTTTGTGTATGTGCAGAGTACCTACTCCGCATACAAATCCATTATCCTTGCAGATCAACCTCTCACCCTCTTCATGGTTCCCTTGGGCCGCGGAGTGCGTGGTGGTGTGGGCGGTTTGGCTGCTCACCACACTGCCATTGCCGGCGGCAACTTCATCAAGCGGGTGGTGGGCAAGCCGCGACGAACCAAGGGTGGACAGTCCCAGGGCCAGTTCCAGGCGCGGCCGGGATGGCTGGATCACTGTCATGGTTGGTGGGGGTTTCCCCATGTTTTCGGAGGAAAATCTCGAAAAATGGCCATGACTAGCCATAACTTGTGGTCGGGGGCGAGTCATGTTGGCTACTCCTTTGGTAAAGCAGGTTCTGGCAATGGAAGTTTTCACCATCTCCCTTGGGAAAATTGGCCGGAAATCAGCTGTTTCTATGGTGGATGATGTGGATGAATTCATTCTGGTGACCGTTTTGGAATCATGAACTGGTACATTTTGGTCCTGTATATTTATCACTGCCATTTTGGTTGTGGCCATTGACCAAGTATGACTCGTATATGACTTTTATTATTTGCGATCATCATGGTGCGTGATAGGTGAGTAGGAGATGACGACTATGATGGTTCATCAAATATGGAGGATCATGAGGAAACTGGTTTGCTTTTATGCAATACAGGGATGAACACCGAAATGAACTAGTCTTAACCTTTGTTAGTGGTGTCTGATAGGATCCACATAATATGATTGACAATGGAAAATCTCAAACCATAAGGTGTTTCTTTTCAATATCTTATGACGTGCACTTTTCTGCACTTTTCTATTTAGGATGATCAAGTGGTTGCTACCCACCCGCCTAGAGAGATTGATTGCTGAATCATGAGGTGACACGAGGCTGGTTGGGCGTTAGATCATGAACCACAATGACGCATTAACAGCAAACATAGAATCTGATATCAGCTGAAAGGTAAATCCAGCTGAAAGTGAGACAAACTGTTTGCCAATGATCTACATAAAAAAATTAGTTGTCGCGGACAGACTAAGATCCTTGAGTATGAGTATCCTTGGGTTGTAACCCACCGAGATAGCTAGGCTGAGCTGTGACGGTATCAAGCCCTTTTTCACAGCCCCAGCTATAACCAACCAGCCATGAAGCATCATTAACCGACCATTACACGATCAGATTGGTACATTGATCAGATTAATGATCTATCAACATTCAAATGAATGATAGATGAATTAATCAGATAAATGGATATAAATGGTCCAATTGATTCATCAACATTCAGATGAATCAGCACTATCCATCATTAATCCTCCTTGGCCCACCATCATGAAGAGTTCAATCATTGAACCATGCCGACCATCAATCGTGATTAGAAATAGGATAATAGGGGCACCACCAAATCATCCAAGAGTAATTATTTTTAGCAATACTCCATCCAATCATATTTTGGGTTGCCTATCTCTAGAAACCACCATCTCATTGGGGTTCCTTACCTCTAGAAACCACAAAAAATCATTGAAACCACGAGTCATTCGTCCAAATCGTTCAACCGTCAACCGTCACTGGCCGCCGCCATCGTTCCGCACGCTGGCCCGGACAGGGTCTCCTGCCATCGACCGCAGTCGCCCCAGTGGACGGCTGGGAGCAGAAGTTCTTGGAGACGGATGGATGGGAGGCCCGCAGCGGTGACCAGGATCCAAGGGCGGAGGGTTGGGTCCCTGATGGGTTTGGTGATGGTGGATGATGATTAATGATTGATTGATGTGATGCTTAATGATTGATAGTGATTGATGAATGATGGTTGATGATGATGATTAATGATTAATGATTGGTTTATTAATGATGATGAATGATGGTGATCAAAAACCATGGTTGATTGCTGGTTCACTATAGGGGATGAATGGTTAATTATTAATGATGATGATGATGATGATGATGATGATGATGATGATGATGGTTAATGATGGGTAGTTCAGAAGGCTGATGATTTCAAATGGTTTAGATCATTTTCAGGATGGTTGATGATGATTCACGATGGTTGGTGGTTGATGATGGTTGGTGGTTTATAGCCGATGATGGTTGATGGTCAATGATGGTTGATGATGATCAACTGGTGGTTCATTACTGTAATGGTCAACAACTCAGGCGGTAATAGCCAACAATATTACGGACTATATTGGTTATTGAAGTTATGATTGAATACAGTATTGAGAATGATGATGACGACGACGACGATGATGACGATGGTGACCATGGTGACCATGATGATAAGCTTGCAATATCTACTGATCATATACAAACAGTGGTGAATGATGATTATAATGATGGCTAATGATGGTGAATGAGCTTGTTGCTGATGGACGAGTGATGGTGTAATGATGGTGAAACTCTGGCAAACATCATTTTCAGGAGGTAAGATAAACCATCTATAGATGGTAGATCTTATGAAAGATAATCAGGTCAACTGGCTATATATGCTATAAATGGTGGATGTTCCTATTCCAGATTTGTTTACCAGAGAGTACATATCAGAAGAGATTAGAATTACAGATACAAGATGCCAAGAGAACAATTCGTTTGTGAGCCGAGTATTCATGAATGTTTGTTTCAAGGTGAATTTATATAATGTATGAGAAGTTTAAAGTATGTGAAAGTCAGAGCATGAACAAACTACAATTGGGAGGACAAAAGGGATATACTGTTGGTGTTTGGTATGTCAATTACAAGCAGTTCATAATGTTTCAGTTGGTTTCAGATGTAAACTACCGGGAAATTAAGGGTGAACCACCGTGGCTAACATTTGCTCAACTACTTAAAAGCGATAGTAACCCACAGCAACTTGAAGCATCAGCTGGTTGATAGCTGGTGACATAGCTACCTACAGATAGTTGATAGCTGCTTGGTAGCTGGTTGATAGCTGGCTGCCATCATTACTTCACCCAGTCGCCAGGTGCCGGACACCACGGCGTCAGCCATCGCCACGGACGACGCGGACGCGGCGGAGCGCCCGCCCGCGGAGCGTCCGCGCAAGTGGTGGCACGTACCTGACGACGCGATCCACGAACTGCTGCGGCGTCAGGGTGGTGCTGAGACGCAGGCAGCTGAACTGTAGCAGTGGTGCAATGGGGAGATGAATGGATGTCAACATATGTCAACATAGTGATTAAATAGTGGTTAAATAGTGGTTAAAAGGTGGGGAAGGGAGGACTCATGTGGTTGCTGATGGTTGATGAATATCATCAGGTGGCAACAGTTCAGCGTGGCATCGGCATCCAGGCCCCAGCGGTGGAGGAAGAGGAGGAGGTAGCGCTTCCGGTGGAACCCGAGAATTCGCGACCTGCCACACCTTCCGACGATGGCGAAGAGAAGGAGAAGGTGCGAAGCAACAGACGCTGCCGGTGATGATGCAGCATCATTGATAAGCGTCAATAAAATTGAATTGCTGGTCACTGCTGCCCATTGTTTTTGTTGTTTCATTCATGTGTTTGAATATCATGACGAGCCATCATTCTCAGCGTGAGTAATTGACCAAAATGAACCATATTTGATTTACTAAGCATCAGATATTGATCATGAATCAACCATCATGGGCTGAACGTTAATATCATTAATCCACTGCTAGATTCACTGGGATAGCCATGAATCGACTGCTAGTTGATTTGTTGATCAACTAATATTTAATAACGATCAATAGTCGCCATTATAAATATCTAGCCAGAACCTGTAGAGATGAACATAGCTAATAATGGAACCAATCTTGCCATCATTAGTTGGTATGTTCCCTACAATTGTGGGTGAGTATCCCCCTTTATATCCATTATCAACCATTAACCATTACTAATCGCTGCTGTTGTTGGTGAAAATTGACCCGGTTAAACATCATTCCACCATTGATAGGCTGCGTTACCACCATTAAATCGCCATCAGCGCTATTAAGAACCATTGAAACCATTGATGAGTTGTAAATCACTAGTTGAATGGAGTGATTCACCACTGTTGACCACCATTATTCTCATAATTATCCCATGACTCAGCACCATTATTTCCATTGCTAATTGCTAACCAACATTATTCCCATCATGAACTACCATAAACATGATAAACACCCCTTTTCCCATGATGAACCACCACTCTTGGCTGCCGTTGTTGCCATCATTCCACCATTACAACCACCCTCAAAAGCAGGGAATGCTGACGTCGCCCTGCCCTCCTCTCGTGGAGGAGAAGAAATGGAAGGTCAGCGATGAGGAGCTGGAGCGCCACCTGGCAGCAGCAGAAAACAGGTTGGGTCATAGCTTGGGTTTACATCAGCATCATCAGCATCGTCGTCGTCGTCATCATCATCATCATCATCAGCATCGTCGTCATCATCAGCATCAGCAGCATCGTCGTCGTCGTCATCATCGTCATCGTCGTCATCATCATCATCATCACCATGATCACCATCATCATCAAGCCGATCCATAATTCACCACGACTGCACCGTTATTTTCATCATCCTAAGCCCTTTCCGAACCCCCTCGACTTCCTCAGGTTTGGTTGATCACAGTTCACCATTGACCAACCACTATATACATAATATTGCTGCTTATCATCAACCATCATTGAGCATCATCTTTGTCAGGCTTAACCATTAACCATCATGAACAGATGTTGATCATTAACCATCAGCTTACGCTTAAAACCATCATCAACCATCATCTTAGCTTCACCATCATCAACCATCATCAACCATCAACCATCATAAGCCATAGTTCACGCTTTTATTCACCATAGAATACCACAGGTTCAACCTATTAATCATAGGCTATACCTATCATCAACCATCAACCATCATCTTAGCTTAACCATCATCAACCATCATTAACCACTATATAATATAGTTGATTATGATCTTAAGATGGTTCATAATTAACCATTATTCATCATCAACCATGCTTTCTTCCCAGGCTTCGTCGATCAGATCCAGTCGCCGGTTTCAACGGGTCAACTGGAACATCTGCAGAGCGCATTGCTGACGCGACCACCGCCCGTTTCATCGCGGGCAGCGCCGCCCGCGATGATCCGCGGCTCGGATGCGGAGAGTCCGGGGGAAGGCGCGGCTTTGAAGGCCAGGGAACCAGTTGAGTCATGGGTCCATGAGGGCTAGTGGTAGATATCCTGGTTAGTGGTTTGACAGATTTTTTTCCCGAGTAATTAATCCCAAATGGTTTGTTGACTTTTGTGATACGGGTGCTTCAACCAGCAACCAGTATCAACAGACGTATCCCCAAGTTACCTGTTTAAGATTACCCATATTACTGGTTGATGACGGTGATGTAGAAGTGTTTTGGTTGATGATGGTGAAACATGATTATCAATGGTTGATACTCAACGTTGATGAGAGATGTCCATGGAGAGAGATGTCGGTGGAATAAAATACTGAACAAGCCCACAGATGCCAATATGCTTTTTGTATAATAATAATTTGCAAAACATGATAATTTCTATCAGCAAAACATGATCATTGGTGTATATGTTTGCTTGCAATTTGCGGCTTGATCTACAGTAATGAACACCTGCAAATGCAGAGGTAAACACATATCACTGATGAATGCTTGATGGTGCTGCTTTGTACGGCGTGAGACAACTCACAGTATTGGGGATGGCTAGGGTTATCAACAAAATAGTGTATGGTTGCTTCCCCGCATCCGCTCGGATATGTACCATTTTCCACGAAAAGTTGTAGAGGGAAACGGTCAAGCGACTTACAATAGTGGTGATTCCCCATGCAATCAATGTGGTTTTCCACAAAAAGCGGCTGATTTCTACATAGAATGGTGCTTCCCACACAACAACTTAAAAGGTATATAAATAACTTAGCAAGGGAGAACAGTTTTCTCGACCATGAAGGGTACAGCTGTATTTCAACCATTTCAGGCAGCAACAGGTTGTCCAAGCGCATTGCATGGTAAGCTTCATAAATCAACAGCAAAAATACCATTGGATTCAAGGACAGGACTTCTGAAACAGCAACAGTAATGTCATAGTTCAACTATCAGATGTGAAATATCAAGAGAAAAGGAGAAAAAAACACAACTACAGCATCAATATCATGGTGTCAACGTAAGTGACCGTCATAAAATGAATGAAATGTGAACCACCCACAGTACTGCAGGCAAAGCCATGAGGTGATTTCGGGTCACCAAGCCGCTGAACGACCGGAGACCGCCCCTGGGGTCTTCCACCATAGCAGACCATCCGAGGCATCTACCTCTCCGCGGGGAAAGGAACACTGGTGATCCGTGTGCCCGAAGATCTGCCGTTGGACCTGCCGGACCACCGGCAGCGAGTTGTTTTATCACATGGTTCCCAGGGGCTCTGCATTGACGGATGCTTATTGATTATTGAGATATGCTTATTGGCTATACTTCCCCAAAGTATAATTAGAAATCAGTCATTATGAACTGCTATACTTTTGGTAGATACTTTTTAATGATGTACTCATATTGACTACATTTAACAATTGTAGTGGTGGTAGATAGAAAAACAGGATATACCCATAGCCAATTGTCTTATCAGCCAACTTGTAAGTGGGAGGCATTGCATAGAGCAACAACTTGCCTGGCAAGAAATGCACGTTATCATACAGTGCGGCGGATGCTCCACTGGCGCCTGGCCATGTCCGGTGGAACATGTCGTTTCATGATTTTCACCTATCGTCCACCTTAGAAACCGGTGCTGTCCATTGGTTTTGACCATGGCGTTGACAGTTAATTGCCAGTCGATATTAATTGTGGTTGATCATGATCTTAAACAGCTTCGTTGGAAATCATTCATTGTCATCATCCACCAAAATTGCATGCATATGATTGCGGCGGATTGCGGTTGAACCATTATGAACCACTACGATGGACCAGGTAAAACACATGGGTCAGACACCAGATTCGAAAAAACCCACAAGGGAGCGGCCAAAGATCCTGCTTCGAGGCGAGTTCCCAAGATAGCTCCAGTTTTTGGGTGCTCGAGCAGCAGTTGGCAGCTTCAGATCTACCCTGGGTCACCATTTTCACTATGGATGGGGCTGGAAGTACCAAGCAGATCCAAGCAGATCCAAGCAGATATAGATGGATATAGAAAGATCTAGATGACCCCTTTCCTATGGCCATGTTTGCCTCCCTGACAAGTTTTACCGAATCGCCTCATTTGTTTGATTCACACACAGGGACCCAAGCTGACAATCAATAGCTGTAGCTGTTCAGCTGTTCGTCATCTCCGTGACGGTCATCCGTGACGGTCATCGGTGACTGAGTTGTTGGTATTTCTTGGGCATAAATCCTCAGGATGCCATTCTGATTTTAAGTCCTGTGCCGAAATATTGGATGGTGCCCTATTCACGGGTGATCCAAAAATCAGAAACTGGTTAGTTGATGATCACTATCAGTTGTGCCATGCCCAGTTTAGCAAACAATCAGCTGTTCCCGTCGGTTTCCTTCAACATTGTTCATCGACCAGGAGTGTGTCCCTTGTGATGATCAACTAATCCCCGCTTCTTATTACTAAACCTTCCCCTGATTAAAAAACTATAATCCAATAGTCCAAGGTGTCTTGTGGGGGGGGTTAGTATTTTCAGGGAGCAGAGATTGTTTGTTGTTCAAAGATGATCATGAACTTTTGTTCCCGTTGACGAGCTTGTTCCCACTCAACTAGTTGATAACCAGTTGTTCTAATTTAGTTATACTTCTGATATGTGTCTATCGAAAACAAAATGCATGATCAATAGAATTGAGAATCACAACATATCACAACTAATGAATTAATGCTCGGGATATCTCAGGATATTTAGATTGTTGACTTTCTATGCGCCTGATGTGCCTCCTTGTTTTTCCTGGACCCTTTCTTCCGAAGTCCTTCAGGATGCGAAGCCGGACGGGAAGCAGCGGCGGCCCTTGCCGCCGCAGAAGACAATGAGGTCCGAATGTCTCACAGGGTTGATGGTTGGGGATGAATGGGTGGATGATGGTTGATTGATGGTCAACTGATGGATATTTGGTGGTGAATTGATGGCTCTTACTCGAACATCATCAATCCAGTTAACATTGCATTGAATGATATAGCAGCCGTTATTCACCCCTATTTAGAAGCCGCTTCTGTCTATACCGGTTCGTTAGCCTTGATCTACCAACCCACTTGAACAGACAGGGTCGCTTAATATCAATTCGCCATCATGAATGAACATTAGCCATCGTTGACCATGATCACAATGAGCCCATTTTAAGCGCAACTATCAACCACAAAAAACATCACCTTCCACCGGTATTCCATGTTGCTGTCTCCTAGCAACCATTATGAAGCATGATCAATCATCATAGAAAATAGATAGTAATTGACTGTCATTAGCCATTTCAAACCTTGATTTAGCAACCGTTTCATCAGTACCACCGCCAATCATTGACCACCAATACCAACCATCACAAACCACTATACACATGGAATGAAAAATAAAAATACCAACCATCATTAATCATTATAATTTCACCATTATTCACCACCACCAATACCAACCATCATGCCATAAACAAATAATCAAACATCACAAGCCATCAGTTCGCTATCAACCACGGACCAGCCATCCAGCCCTCCTCAACCATGATTTTCGCTGGTTCGGAAACACTTCCCATGGTGCATAATCAACCACCCATCACAATTGATTGACTAATCATCCATGAACCATATTTGACATCACTTTCATAACAAAAAATCCTAAATAACCATCCATGGACCGTCATTTTCCAATCAGTCAATCAAGAATCAACCATTTCTTGGATGATCGACCATGGTTGCAAACTGCCCTAAGTGGGTTATACTGTTATACTATTGATCCACGGCTGAATCAACCCATCATCAACGAACCATTAACCAATCATCAACCACCACTCAATCAATCATCCACCATCACTCAACCAATTATCAACCAACCATCGACCAACCATTGCCCAGTCATGAACAAATCATCAACCACCACTCAACCAATCTTTAACCAACCATTGCCCAGTCATCAACCAATCATTGACCAACCATTGCCCAGTCATTAACCAATCATTGACCATGGATCAACCATCATGAACCACTCAACCAATCTTTAACCATGGATCAGCCATCATGAATCACTCAACCATCACTTCCGTGAATCTTCGCGACCCTTGAGGCCACGCAGAAAGGCCAGCCTGGTGCTGGAGCGACTGCTGGGAACCGCGCAGCCGGAAGCCGTGGCGTTTCTTGGTGCCGAAGAAGCAGCAACCGGAACCATGGGTCGTGGTATGTCGTGGTTGGTTGGTTGATGGTTAAGGAGTTACTTGTGGGGATGGAATCGCTAGTTGATGCTTAGATGATTGTTGGTTGATTGTTGGTTGATGGTTAGTTTGGTTGTGGTTATTTGGTGGTTGGGTGTAGTTGGTAATTGCTGCAAATTGCTAGCTGATGGTTGTTTGATGGTTTTTTGATGCTTACTTGTCGTCAATGGATGGTTAGCTACGGTTGTTTGATGTTTAGTAATGGTCATTTGATGCTTGTTTCTCGTGTTCCTGGGCGAATCATCCCTTCACAATGGTTGCTCGTTTTTCGAGCCAGTCTTCGCACCAAGGCCGGCAGCTGGTGCTGGCGATACGTTGGCGAGCATCATCGAGTCGCTGACAAAGATCCCACGCAAGAACCAGCGACTGACCCTGGGGAGCGAAGAGCATGGCGAGGGACGGTGGATGGTGAGATGCTGAGGTAGAGATGATGACCAACCAACCGCTTGATAATGGTTAATAAGATAGCGGATAATGAGCAACCATACCAGGGAATATAAGGGTTATTGATGATGATGATTATTATATGATGATTAATTATCATCTTCACCATCATCATCATCATCATCACCACCACCACCATCATCATCATCATCATCATCATCATTATCATCATCATCATCATCATCATCATCATCATCATCATCATCATCATCATCATCATCATCATCATCATCACCACCACCACCATCATCATCATCATCATCATCATCATCATCATCATCATCATCATCATACTTGGGATTGGTGACCTGGATCTTGAACAATTGGTTTTGTTTTCCAGACTGAACCGCATCCATGTCCCACCATTGCGTGGATAAAGCTTTGCTTAGATCATGTTTGGCCAACCACGTGCACTCCACTAGGTGCCAGAAAGATAGCAGTTATCAAATGGTTACCCATTGAGTTTCAGGTCATGATCATGGTCGCTGATTGTTATTAACAAATATTAGTCGATTGAAAATAACGGTCAGTAGAATTATGGACGCATAACAATGGTGAATAGTGGCTCAGAACCAGCAATGAGGGTCGAATGGTTAGTTATGTGGATAATGACTTATGATGCTTAATCAAAGGTGGTGAGCAGCCAACCACAATCAACAAAACTATCAAATTTGGATTTGCACAGTTGTCCACATGGCCATAGGCATTCCGATGGATGCATAAACATCTAGCATATGCACATCTATAGCGTCGTACACATGCATTTCATACGGACACGCTAATGCTGATATGATGGTGCATTGAGCCTTTTACTGCAAAAACTCAGCACTTTAAAATGCTCATAACTACACACACCCCTTCCCAGCAAATGCCATGGGCCATGCCGAGGATTCACCAGAAGCGAATTCTCCGACGGACAGGAACGTTGAAGGAGCCAGCTGGGCGGTTAATTGCAAAGGCTAGGCATAGGATCAACTTGAGACGACACGTGGCGGCTCAAGAGACCAACAGTTCGTTGTTGACAAATACCGCTGCATGACATCAACTCAAATGTTGATACAACCAAGCATCCCTTTTCTTTTAAATCACCTTGAAAATTAGCCCTGGTCAAGCCCAAAGTTTTGGTTGCTTGAGAAATCCTGGCTGCAAAGTGGGAAATCAATTGACATTTCCTTGGGCCAAGTGCTGAGAGTTGGCAGAGGGAGATGGAACCACAATGGCCATGGTTGGTTGATGATGCTTGCCGCTGGTTGAGAGTTGTTCATGCTGAATGATGGTTGATGATGGTTAGTGATAGTTGAGGATGGTTGCGTTGTTTGATGATGGTTAAATATGATTAATGAACTGATGGTGAATGACTGACGATAAATGAGAGTTCATGGTGGCTGCGCACACTTGGTCCACGCCCTCCCCCTGCGGATGCAAGAAAGGACAGGTCATCGCACTATCAGTGAAGTGTGAACATCTCATCGAACCGACACATTTTCTTATATATAGTCCTCCGTGATGTGCGCACCTCAGCCAGCTGGTTGATGATGGTTGATGATGCTTGGTGATTTTCCGTTAGTGCATTTTTCCCATCCAGCAGGCATTGGTGGAGTGATTTGACCGCAGTGACGGCCCACTGCAGATGACCACTGTCAATTGCGGATGGATGTCCGCTGGTATGTTTGGCTGCTGCTGGTCCTTTCATGTTCAAGTGGTGGGCAATCGTAAATAGTTTGTTAGTTGATGACCATGTTTTCATTGTTACTTGATGATAGTCGATCAATTGATGTTAATTGACTTGTTTTCATGCTTACCTGTTGGTTACACTTTGTGGTTTGATGACGATTTCCTGCCTTGGGGCCCAAAGCAGATCTCCGCCTGAAATCAAAGTAAATTTCTTCACCCAATTTTGTAATTCACCAACCATCCACGGACCATTGGGATCATTCACCAACCATTTCACACACCATTCAACCACCGGATAATCAAGCAACCATCAAGCTATTCACCCAGCATTATCACCAGTCATTGACCAATATGAACCACAAAATCAACCAACTGATGGTTAACTGATGGTTCTAAAGCCATGTTATTCACCAAGGACACATTTTTTCCATCAACAACCATCAACTAACCATCAATAAACCATCAATAAATCATCAATAAACCATCAATCAGCCATGGATCAACCCTCAATGAACGGTCAAATGACCATCAATCAAGATGGTTCCCAAGACATTTTATGCACCAACCAACCATTAACCCACCCACGGCCCTGGCTGTCCTTCATCAACGGCAATGGCCACGGATTTCTGGGAGGAGCTGGGTGTCTTTGATGGCCATGAGCTGACGCTGGTGACCAAAGTCACCAAGGGCGAGGCCTGTGCGGCGCGTGCAGCGGGCCGGCGGTGGATGGAGGGCGTTGGTCATCGACCAAGGTTCAGATGGTAAGTGGCTATGGGTCAATATTAATCAACCATAGGGGATATACCAGCTATAGGGGATATACCAGCTATATATGGTGATGGGTCAAGCAGTTAACCCACCAACTACTGGGGGATAATGACCAACAACAGTAGTAGGAAACCAGCCTGGTAAATGATGGGGAACCAGGGGGACTAAGGGTTTTGACCCACAACCAAGTAGAGATTGATAGGGAAGTCATAGAGGTTTTATAGAACCTTAGGTTGATGAATAGTTCATTAAAAGGTTCAGATGCGATTGTCTCAGTTCTATTATCTATTCATAGAGGTTGATAATAAGGTTTTATAGATTGATAGAGATGATAATAAGCAACAGTAGCGGTTAAACGACTGCTAGTTGGGGGTTCTCGAGTCAGTTTGGTGCTTTCATAGGGGATAGGACAGGTTTTTATAGGGGATTGTATAGAGTCGTTTCATGGGGATGATTTCATAGTTGATGAAGGATGGTAAGCAACAACAACACCAATGTGGTGGTTTCTCAAGTCCGTTTGGGGTACCCCCAGGCAAATCATCCAGTTTGTTCATCATTTGTAGCAACAGTTTCCCCTTTAGGATTCCCAATCAATTAAGGTTTCTATGGCGTTTTATTGCACGTTGCCCATGAGCAATAAGCCAACCATTTTCGCGGGCTCCCAATTTTAAGAAACCACCAGATGGATCACCCATAATCAGCAATAATCAACAGGTAATCAACAGGTGATAAACACATACAACTTATTATGGGTGGGTCACAGATAATAACTCGGATAATGCATAATCAACAGCTGATAATCACATTTGGATGCGGTTCTGCGAAGATTGGTGATCCAAATGGTGACTATTATTTGTTGATCTTAAATGTAGGGGTTGCTAATTGTCTCATTTTAGATACATTGAACATCACCGAAGTGGAAGACTGTTGCGGATTATTCCCATAGGGTGATGTCCAACTGGGACCCGTGAGAAGCGACAGAGTGGATCAAATAGGCACGATGGGGCAGGTATGCCAAAGATTCTGCAGAACTGACTGTGCCATGCGGTGGTTTCTCAAGCCATAGGGTACCCCGCAAAATGGTTGGTTCATTACTACCGATAGTTAATAAAGAATGACTTTGACGCACCCCGATCTTGGGAAACGCCCACGTGGCAGCACTTTCTGTCAGACGCGTTGGCAGAGGCTCAAAGTTTCGGTGTTTGTCGTTCACACATTAGATATACAGCTACCCAGCGACCAAATCATGCTACGCGGCTTGGTTTTCGCAGGTTGCTTGGCACATGTGAAGTCTGCCAATGTTGAAGTTATTGCTGTAGGCGCAGAAATCGAACAACTGGCTGGAGACGATGCTTATACGGGCTCAACAATCATGGACTTTTTGCTTTATGTGAAGCAGACAGTTGTTGACGAGTCAGTGTTGATTGGCGATAGATGTCCCCATCACGAGTACCTGTCTAAGAGCCCTCCGGCAGGCAACTTTTCTCTGAAACTTGTCAATGCCAAAGGTTCGCCCAACCTGGAAAGAACTGATTTTACAGAATGCCCCACAGGAGCACAATTTCCCGGAGAAGGATTTTGGTGTCGAACGTTCAGCAAAACTTTGGGATACACGATTGACACGCAATCATTTCCTTTTGACTATCAAGATTTTCGAATTGACCTTCAAGATGACGGACCACCTCCTCTGAAGAAATTTTGTTACATAAACTCGGTTTCATCAAGTCCCAACTTTGATACTTCGCTTTGGTCAACTCCGCCAACCTTCAGATTTGAGCAGCGCAACCAATCTTACCCACCAAACCGACTCGTAGACAACCAGAAGCGTTCCAAATGTTCGTTTATTTGGAGGACGAACAGATCTATGCGCAAGGCGATTCCCCGCTTCTGCATGGTCCCTGCAGGTGTGGTCATACTTTGCGTGGCCATTCTGGCTTTGAAACCCGAGACGGCAGGAAAGGAACGCTTGGCATCGGTGGTGGCTTTGATCTGGACCATCAACAGCTTCTATTCAAGTACAATGCAAGGCCTGAGCTTGAGATCCAAAGAGATTGGAATCTTCGAAAGTTTCGTTTGGTGGAACTACCTGCTGATTCTGATCATCAGCGTGGACTCTTGTGTTATGATCATTTCCCAAGCCCGTGAGACCAGAGAAGTTCCAGCCGAGTGCCCAGCTGCCACCGGTGAAGGTCTCCTCTTGGAAACGAGGAGAGTAGAGGAGGGGACCGCCGGAACCGCAGTAGAACCACTGCCTGGCGGCCAAGTGGAAACGCCACGGAATGCTTCCGCAGATCGCGAGAAATTCGACCGTGACCTGCGTTGGCTAATTCTAATCTTTTCTGGCCTTCAAGCCATTGCAGTTGCGCTGGCTGTGAATATTCCAGAGTGGGGAATTGGCAATGCTTTGCGCGACTTCTTCCGAAAATCTCTCTTCGTGCTACAAGGTGTCTTCGTATTTTGTGTCATCCTTTCGTCGTTTTTTGTGTTTACACTACGCCGTCCAGCTTTTGTCGATCGGATCGGGCAACCGCTTAAAACCCGTCTCTGGCGTCGGGTCACACAGCTCTGCAGCTGGCTGAAACGATGTTGCCATCGTGATGTGGAGGACGGTCAGGTTGAGCTCATGGCGGGAGCTGCTTGATGGTACAACGCGCCAACCTTTGGATGCCTCCGGACTGGTCTCGTTTTTTTGACAAAGACTTTCAAAATGCAGAGGTCCAAATGCAACGAGCCGAAGGAGTCCAAAGAGAAATGATCAGATGAAACCCCAAAGAAGACTTTTGCCTCTGCTTTGACTTCAAGACCGACAGCCAAGCTGAGACAGGGCTCAAAAGTGTCAAGCTCAACAGTAAAACAATTGGCTCAAGTAGGTTATGTGAACTCTCAAACAATAGACATGGCGATGTAACCAATACTTATGGATATAGATGTACATGCCTGTAGCCTATACCTCCTGGTTGAACCATTGCTATTGACTACACCCATTAGCTATCTACCTATCCCTATCCTATCACTAACCCCACGGTTGTTGCTGGGACATCCGGAACCGTCGGCGTCAGGTCCATCAACTCACGCTGCAGACAGGTGGCGCGCCGATGTTGGATCTCTGGTTCCCAAGTGAAATGTCTGTGGTTTCATAGGGAATAACAGTGGGTTTAATAGTTTTTTTAAAAAATACTTAATAGTGGATGATAACCAACATTAACACCAAGGCGGTTTCTCAGGTCATATTGGTACCCCCAGTTATTCTTGTTTTAGTAATAAAATGTAATAAACCAATCATAATTGGGGGGCTCCCAATTCCCAGAAACACCCAGCTGGTCGCAATGCTTAGTCACTCAGCTGGTCGCTGGTCAACGGTTCATCGGCAAATGGCTAGGTGACCATCCGACCACGTCTTGGATACCATTTAGTAACCGTTGTATTGAAGTAACGCTACATTCAATAGTGGTCAACCATTGGTGAAGCTATTGGTCAACTATTAACTAAAAACTATTGGTTAAGCTATTGATTAACTGTTAACTACAAATCATTGGTTAAGTATTAGTTCGTCAATTGGTTTGTAAACTCTTGGTTCATAGTAGCTTGATAGATTCACAAAAGACAATCAATTTAAACAGATTATCAACCAACCAATATATGGTGGTTTCTCAAGTCAGAATCATAGGGGTACCCCAAAGTTACGTTTGGTTTACTACTATAAATGGTTTCCAAAGTGGATGATTTCGTGCGTCCTCTATTTTTGAGAAACCAACATATATTGAAATTATATATGAAGTGAACCTATTATACAAAACCTGTTATTAACCGATATTATTAATCCACCTATCATTATTTATTTCGATCTTTGATAGGTGGGTTAACAATCCAGTTGGATATTTGCATCTATATGAAGTTAACCCATTATTTCAACCTATCATTGTTCGTTTCAACCATTTGTGGTTATTACCCTACTATTTACGCACCTATCATTAACCCTCCCTGTTTGAATTGCCCATTTCAGTCAGTTCATTCTTTGGCGAGCTTGGTGCTTCCCAACAGCGGTGTCCGAAGCTGGCTGTTCACCATACCAAGGGCCCTTGACCCACAGCCGTATTTTGCAATGTGTAGATGTAATATATGGCCATATGAACCAACCAATAATGGGGGATACTAGCCAACAATTATAGGGAAACAATGGATAATGATAGGGGAACCAGGGGTACAGGGTTTTGACCCACAGCCATATGATAAGTGATAGGTTTGTATCACATGCATGATGATCATTTCATGAAACATCTATCATGTTTTTCCAATGATATATAGATATTTTTATAATTAGATATGTTCTCTTATTAACATAGATCTATGTTTATACTTACTTACTTGATGTATGTAATAGATAGTGTGTGATATCTTTGTGATATATCATATATGCAGTATGATATATGATATATTTGATTTGTGTAGTATTGTGTTCATATTTATATTTACATATGTTTATGTTCTAGAATATAGATAGTAGAACTGGCAAGTATCATATATAAATTTATATTTATATGTAATATTTTTATATATAACATTTGATATGAATATACATATGATAGTATATGATAAGATGACATTTAATACAATCTAGTAAATATACATATGTACAATACAGTACCATCAGAAGTACCATCCTAAGTACCAAGAGCAACGTGATGGTAAACAACACATTTCATCATAAGAATCACCATCATCTTCCTCACACGTTTTCCATTTCCATCAGTAGCATGGGGATCATAAGTAGCATCATCAGTTTCCCATCACCTTCAGAAGTACCACCAGAACATCCCAGAACTACCGTAGATGTTCATAACTAGCATCAGTTTACTAGCATCAGTTCCTATAGAACTACCATCATAGCCACCATCAGAAGTTTCCCAGCAGTTCCCCTCTCTTCAATTATCAATTATCATAGTATCATAGTATCATAGCATCACGGGCATCAACTGGGGATCAACCCTGGATAAACCATGGCTTAAGATGGGTAGTTCACTTCCATCAGTTCACTACCCATAGGTTGTCAACCCCGGATGAACCTGGATCAACCATGGGTCATCCCTGGATGAACCATGTCTTAACCCTGAATCAACCGTGGCTTATCCCTGGGTTAAGCATTGCTAGGCTTCAGCACTATGCCTTCCATAGCGCAGGTGCGGCCCTGCATCTCGTTGAACCTTGGAGGTGCCGTGAAAGTATCGCTGGTGTGGCGCTTGTGAGGTTATGCCTGGGATTTCTAGGGTTTATAGCGGGGGGGGGTGGTTATAAGTGTTTTTTAGGGTTTATATGGGGGTTATGAGGGATTTCTAAGCTTTATAGGGTTATACCATAATATAAGGAATGATAGGGGATAATAGGGGATTTAGAAGGAATAAACATGGTATTTTTGTGGTTGGTTTCATAGGGGATTTATAAGGAATAATAGGGGATAATGAGCAACTATAGCAGGGGATCATAGGGGGATGTACTGACTAATCAGCTATAGTACAACTGGTTATCTATGGTTAATAGGGGGATGCTAACCAACAAAGATAGGGGATATACTGATTATTAACATACATAGGGAGTATACTAGTTGGGTTTTATAGGATGAGTGAAGCATGCATATGGTTGTGACTGGTTAATAGTTGTATGGTTAATAAAAGGGGATGATAAGCAACAAAGATGACCAACAGGGGGACCAGGGGATGGTGAATGAAATGGTTAGGGGTACCCCAACAAGATAGGAGATATACTGACAATTTGGGTGGGTTCTTTGAAATATGGTTTTAGAAGAGATTTTGTAGGGGCATTTATATTGTTGTATATGGTGAGTTATGGGTTGGTTATAGCTGGTGAATGATTGGGAATGGTAGGGCATGGTTATAGCTGGTGAATGGTAGCTGGTTGAGCGGTGCTGGTGGGAATGGCTGGGAATGGTCAGTCGCGGGTGAATGGTTAGGAATGTGCGTTGTAGCTGGCAAGTTGCAATGGTTGGGAATGGTTATGAGTGAATAGGTTGAGTTCAGAACCAATCTATGAAGCTTGAATAGGGTGAACATTTCACCAATGCCGACATTTGCCATCATTTATCTCCATGATCAACCATGTTTCATTGTGATCACTGACAAATCATCGTGTGGTGAATGGTGATTGACAGTGATGGCTGCATTTCTTTAGTTGGTTAGCAATGAACAACCAAACATATGATGGTGATTAGACAGAGTGGATATTCTACTAGTACTCAGCAGTTCTTATTTGCCACAATGACATCATATCAAAACATATCAAATGGATGAATGCATGTTTTCTCAATATGCCTATATATACATATATACACACACCTTCAATTGCATGTGTATATATATATATATATACATATATACTTGTGCATGTTCATTAGTTCTTTACCTTATTAAGAGATACAATATGATAACCCTGACTAAGCACAATGATTGACCATGTTTCAAGTGACACATATTTTAATGCAATGGTTCCAGTAGCTAAGATCATCAAGGTTATAACCAAGCTTTGACGAACCAATCAACCTGTAGAGTCCCAAGCTATTCATTTGCGGGGCCCGCTGGTAGGTGGGATGAGAAGCCAAAGCTCTTGGCGATGAAACGGAACAATGATGCGGGCTTCACGTCCAGTGATCCTTGTCACAAGCCTTGGTGAATGGTGGATTGATGGTTGGTGAATGGTTGGTCAGATTTTGTTGGTGAATGGTTTGTCAAATGTTGGTTGATTGGTGAATAAGTCGTTGGTTTATGGTGGGGTTGATTGATGATGGTTTGTTAATTTGGTTGGTGAGATTTGTTGGTTACTGGTTGCGCAAAGTGGTGGCTTGATGGTTCCAGAAGACAGTGACTTCGTAGCTTCACTTGGGGGTTTCAGTTCGTTTCAGGGGCAGCGGTTTGGAGCTGCCAGGAGGGTTAGATTTCCACAGATTAATCATGTCTGATGAACATTCTGAAGTCTGCATTTGTTGGTTTATCGCTATATACTCTGACTGATCTACATTTGCATTTGTTGTGACCATGTTTTCCCGTTTTTATCACAATTATGTACTTAAACACGAAAATAATTACTGAGAAGTGTCCAGAGTGAATGTCTTTATCCACAATTATTTAAAACACAAGTAGTCAACAAAGAAGAATACTCTATGATCTCACAACCAATATTTGAATGATTGTCACCAAAATGTTTTGCACGACGAACCTGCGAGTTGCTTGCAGGAGCTTGATTGCACAGATTGTTAACTCAAGCATTTTGAGTTTACAGTACTATCATTCACATTGAGAGGTATAATCACAACATGTGTTTGCAAGATCAAGACCTACATCTATCTTACATATTCACCAACATTTGCAATATTACAATGCCGTTATCGGTGTAAGATCTCAATATTTTTTCCCTACAGATATTAATGCCTTTATATTTTTGTTTGCGTCATACGAATGTATACACAGTGCTATTTGTACGTATATTTAAATTCACATATTAATTAAGCAAACACTCTTAAATATACAGCATACATATACAGAAGTTTCACGGGAAAATCGTTGTCTATCTTAGTGTGTCCTCACCACTGCCCATCCCCCGCAAAACCTGCCCAACCTCCTTCACGTCCTGTTTCAGGACGTGTATCTGTCCGATGCAGATGATCGAAGTCTGGGCATAGTGAGAAGTCAGCTGGGCATGGTCTGAGCGCAGTGGATTCATGATATTGTCCGAAAATGATGTACCGAAAGGATGTACCAAACATCCCCTAGGGAACATCGGGGTCCAAAAGTGATGTACCCCCCAAAAAAAGCTGGTTTGTTTCCCTTGGATGGTTGGTAGCTATCACCATTCATGGACAAAATCTTAGGTTGACTGAATGGATGTAAACACTGGTTGATCCAGTCAACAGGTTCCAACTGCCGCCCTGGGCTTGACAACCAAACAGCTGGTAGAGCTGGTCAAAATGCTTCGTGGTCAATCATCATGGACCAGAGTCATTAGCCCTTATGAATCATTCTCAACCAACATATAATCACGAAGACGTGAGGTAATTCTACGGGCACACAACCCAGTTTGCCCGCGCCTCTGTCGTCAGCGTCTTGGAACGTCAAAAAGCATTGGTTTTTTACGGACAAAATGCACATGTGTGACATGAAGCGTGTCTTGACGGCGCGCGCAGGTCCTTCACCTGTGTTTTGCTTGCATTCTGGAGACATACAACCCTAAACCCTACAGTAAAAGCCTAAAACCATAAACCCTAAAACCCTAAAACCCTAAACCATAAACCCTAAGAAGCTAAACCGTAAAGCTAAAAACCTAAAGACCTTTGATAAAAACGATGAAACCTTGAAGCCATAAACCCTAAAACAATAAACCCTAAAACCCTAAAACTATAAACCATAAACTATTATGCGCAACCCCCCCGTTCGCCCTGTGGGCGAACTGGGGTGTTTGCGCGTAGTTCTACTAATACCATTAAAAGAATCCAATGATTCATTCTTAATCCAATATGAGAGCATGGCTTGCCTATGAGGCCATCATTGATGAGTATCCAAATTGGCCAATCATCATTACCCACTGCAAAAACTATCACACTTATGAATCATTCTTAGCCAACACATACGCACTAAGACTTTATTTAGTATCACCAATACCATGTAAGACTTTAAATCATTCTTAACCCACGTATTGATCATCATGACCCACTGCAAAACTATCATTAACGTTTATGAATCAGTCTTTATCCAAATAATATGGGTATCATGATCAATACTTTGAATCATTATGAATGCGTATCCGAATCGGCCAAAAAACTGTAGGTCCACGATGTTCTCTAATCGGGACACCACGGATGACTTCGAGGCCCACATTAGAAGCATCTCCCGGGGCAGCGGTGCTCTTCTTGGACACCGGCACGATGTCTCAAACCAGTTTGGGGTAGCTCCAAACTGGTTGGTAAATGAAATGAAAAGTTGGTAAATAAGATGAAACATGATAATTCATGGATGTTTGGGGGTCGAAGATATTGAGAAACACCTACATTTGCGATATTTAATATTTGTAATAATATTTGATAGAGAAAAAATGAAACAAAGAGGTAAATTGACCGCGCATGGAGCATCTGGAAACTGGAATTTATCTGAACAAATTCAGCCAAGCATATGATCTGATACACAAGTAAGAATTGTGGACGTCAATGATCAAGGTTGAGAATGGTTCACCCTACGGAATAATCAGCAGCACCCACGAACCACCACTACCACCAACAACAACGACAACAACAAGAGCAGCAACAACAATGACACCAACAAAGCAACAAAATAACACCAACAAAATTAACAACAATGAACACACTGTCATTCCCCGCAACTATCTCAAACGGCCTCCATTTGAGGACAGCAGCCAGTGGCGTCCAGCGTTTTTCCTTCGGCGGCGCCAAATGTTGCGCACACCGAACCTGGGCCTTTCGTCACATCCCGACATCGTCATGGGGCTGGTTGTTGTGGCTGGACTACTTGGATTATCATCCTACTTGGCAACTGGTGAGTGACCATATCTGTAACCATGGTTCGAAGCTATTTATCAATGGCAGAATTACTTTGGGTAGTTCCAATCACCATGGTTACTAAATGGGATGATCATCCAAGTATAGTTGATCCCGGTATAAATTCATCAGTAAGCAATGTTACTTCTATTGCAGAGAGTAATATGTACCAATGTGCCATAGTGGTTTGGGTTTTGTTTTGGATGATGCATTCAAGTCCTGTGATGTACATTTCTGCAACCGATGAATGTTGATGACAAAAAATGTGTCAGCCGACCTAAAGTGAGATGATTGTAAATCAAAGAAAGATCAGGTGATTGATGTCGGGAGCCATTTTGATGAGAGATTGTGGATGATAGCGGCTGAATTTGCTTGATCACGCTTCCCAAATATTTTCTCTCAATCACATGCTTCTGTTTAATCAAACGGGTTCAGTTATCCCTCGGTAAACTAATCAAGCAATGGAAAATCACTTTCTTAGGGAACCCCAAGGAAGTCAGAAATCAAAGGTGGATTTTCCATTGCCAGGTAAGTTGACCGGAGTCCACAATTTGCTGGTACAAAGTCCATCCCAATTTCTGTTGCCGGTGGATTCGGATCAACCTATCATTACCCAAATGACTGGCACTCATGGCCACAACCGAAAACAGGTTTCTTGAGATTCCTTCACCAATAGTAGCAATCAGTCGTTTACTAGTTGTCTACTTGACTCGTGATTATTCACTTTACTGATTTTTACTTGACCAATACTTTGGAATTGTTGGTAAGGGTTGGAAAATGTACTCAGTAGTGATTGAAGGCACAGTTATTTTTTCTTCACGATTGTTGACTTAAACTACTCAGACTCAGACTAATTAGTAAGAATCCAACTCTTTCAAAACCCATACCGTTTGGTGGTTTCAGTTACGATCTATATTTTACCTAGTATTCCCAAATGTTTGATTTGGTTGGTTGGCAAATATTTTTCAGAAGGCTTGAAACCAATACTGTAACCGGCATAGTAATCCCAACAGAAGGCATGTGCCAGGGAAAAAATTGAGCTACCATGAGATGTCTCAGCCTCTTGTGGCATCTAACCGACGCTGGCAGTCAGGATCTGCTTCCTAAAGGGAGGCCGCTTGATCTTGTGCCAACAAGTGATGAGTCTTCTCAACACTTCAACTGTGAATGT
This sequence comes from Symbiodinium kawagutii, assembly GCA_009767595.1. Classification (NCBI taxonomy): domain Eukaryota; class Dinophyceae; order Suessiales; family Symbiodiniaceae; genus Symbiodinium; species Symbiodinium kawagutii. The sequence goes on along the minus strand of VSDK01020221.1, from coordinate 42,110 downwards.
TAAGCTTGTTGTCAAACCGAATGGAAGCCTGTCTTGATTGGGAATACAAAATGGCTTAGCCACCAACCAAGTTGCGAACGCTTCAGGGTAACATGTAATCGCTGGACAGCCAACTGAGTAAGATGTTGTTGCAAAGCCTCCGGGCAACAAATTGGCTGGCTTGCTGGCCGGGGAACATGGGGGCTGGGAAGTCTCCAAGTAACATGTGATGGCAGGATAGCCAACTAAGTAACATGTTGTTGTAAAGCCTCCGGGCAACAATTTGGCCAGCTTGCTGGCCGGGTAACACTGGCCAGCTTGCTGGCCAGGTAACATGTGATGGCTGGATAGCCAACTAAGTAACATGTTGTTGTAAAGCCTCCGGGCAACAATTTGGCCAGCTTGCTGGCCGGGTAACACTGGCCAGCTTGCTGGCCAGGTAACATGTGATGGCTGGATAGCCAACTGAGTAAGATGTTGTTGCAAAGCCTCCGGGCAACAAATTGGCCGGCTTGCTGGCCGGGTAACATGGGGGCTGGGAAGTCTCGAAGTAACATGTGATGGCAGGATAGCCAACTAAGTAACATGTTGTTGTAAAGCCTCCGGGCAACAATTTGGCCAGCTTGCTGGCCGGGTAACATGGGGCTGGGAAGCCTTCTAAGTATCATGTGGCTGGGAAGCCTTTCAAGTAACATGGCTGGGTAGCCATAAACTCAGATAGGTCCCACTGGCTTTGTTGAGCGGAGCATATGTCTGATGACCGTGGCGTGGACATTTTTTCTCCAACGTTTGCAGCAATTCGTTCATTTCTTGATCACAATGTACATGAGGCTGACGCTTGTTATGGTTTACATAGGTGTGATTGTTTCTGTAGACCATGCTTCCCGGATGTACATGCGTAGACATACGGAATGCTTAATCAAGCCGTTCAATTTTGAGCATACTGTGTATCCAGTGTCAACCCTTGCGAGCCTGAAAAGCTCAAACTTGGCTTTGCCCACTGTGTTTTCTTCCCGATGGGTGTTTCTCAAAATAGGGAATCTCCATGAATCTCCCAAAATGGGTGGTTTGTTGCTATAACTGTTTCATGATGGATGATTTGGGGGTCCCCTATTTTCAGAAACACCAATATATCCAATATGAGATCAAGGAAAATAAATGTTGTTCTCATCAACCGTGATTCTGTTCCTCATCAGTCATTATTTGGTTGGTGGTTTCAAACATTTTCTCTTTTTTCTAATAATTATTAACAAGTAGTTGGTTGACGAGCATACTTTTCATAGGGGTTGAAACCACTAACCAGTCACATTGAAACAGGATGTTGGCACAAGTGTCACTGTGAAGGACACCAGCGCGTCTTGTTACAGCTTGCGGCATGTCTAATACGACAAACCGCAGGGTTGTGAGCAGTGGCCGGAACTGGAAAAAATCGTGTGGTGGGAGGCCACGCGATAATACAGGTTTTATAGTGGTGGCTAATAGTTGATGGCCACAGTGGTGTTTGGCTGATGCTTAATGAATGACACTTTTTTTGATGGTTAAATATGGGCTGAATGATGTTTAATGATGGCTCATGATGGTTAAGTGATGGTTGATGAAAGTGCACGATGTTTTCCAATGTTAAAATTGATAATGCATCAGAAAACATAGTAAATGGCCATCAAAAAAGTAGTTGATGTAAATTATCCATCACCTTTTTACTATGGTAAACCTGCCAGGTTTTTGCAACTGTCACAAATAGCCATCCAAACATGGGCTTGACTACTATAGCAAATGAGCTGAGGGCAGCGCCACAAAAATGGTTGTTGTGACCGATGTTCCATGAGATCTCCAATTAATCCCTATTACTGACCATAAACAATCTCTTATAAGACCATATCCCTTTTGAATCATGTGCATCACCAGCCATCACCAGCCATAATCCCCTCTAAAACCATATAAAACCATGCAAAACCACAAACCGTACAAAACCAACAAACACATTTATAAAACCACCATAAATCCCCTACAAAACCATAATAGATCCGTTATAAAACCCTATAAATTGCCTATCGCTCCATGGGTCCATGTCAGTGGCACCGCCGCAGGTGTGGACAACACCATCCGCATCCTGTCCCTGGAGCGCGAGCGGCCACTGAAGCAGCTGAGTGCCCAGGCGACGGCTGGCGTTGTGATGGGTTTCGAAGGTTGCTGAAAGCATAGGGAATCTTTGAATTTTCATGGTTTTATAAGGGATTTATATGTGTTTTTTGATATGTTTTTATAGGGGATTAATGGTTTTATAGGGGATTTTTATGGTTTGTAGAGCATTTAAATGGTCTTATAGATCATTTGTATGGTTTTTTGAGTGGACTTTTATGGTTCTATGCGGTAATTTTATGGTTTTATAGGGGTTAGTATATTTTGTTTTCTTTGAATATGTTTTTATAGGGGATTTATGGTTTCATAGTGGACTTTTTGTGGTTCTATTTTGAATTTTCATGGTTTTACCGGGGATTTTATTTGGTTTTAAAGGTAATTTGTATGGTTTTTGAGTTGTTTTTTCTAGTTTAATGGGGTAAGTTTATGGTTTTATTCGGTTTTTAATGGTTTTATAGGGATTTTACCGGGGGATTCATATGGTTTTGTAGGAGATGTGTATGTTTTTTTAGGCGTTTTGAAGGGAATTATAATGGTAAATAGGGGATGATAATCAACAATAACACCAACCTGGTGGTTCTCACAATGGGGAAACAGTAAATTATGGATGGTTTAATACTACAAACGACTAATATTGGATGATTTTCGGGGTATCCCTATGACTTGAGAAACCAGAACATGTTGCATATATATATATATATATGTGTATTGATGAAGTCTCCATCATCATTATAGTTTGCTGATCATGCGCCAGTTTCTTCGTATTGCTACGCTGTTTCTGGATGTGCTGGTTTCATGTATCATTGCCATTCACTACTCAAACTATCTTTCCTTCTGGGAAATCCTCCGTGCTGTCAAATTAGCAAACGACGATTAACGATAATGATCGTTGATTGCACACCCTTACTTGATGAAGTACAAAGATAACAAACCGATAAATATAACAAATTTACAAATAAATAGAAATTTGCTCATCAACCGACCTACAAATAGTCTACACGCACCGTGGTGTTTGCTGTGCTGGTGATCCTCCAGCCCTGCGGTAGCCAGGCCTTGCAGTCTCCTGCAGAGAGCGTTTGCCTGTTGGAGATGAAGAACTTGGGACAGGCTGAGGACGCCATAGAGTGCAGGTGCCCATCACAGAAAGCGCTTGATCCGCTATTGATTGGATGATCACAACTGCGAAGCCTGGTTAGTAATTAAATCATATTACCAAGCGGTGGTGGACCCAACACGCCATAGCTCAAGCCGTTGTTGGGTACTTCACTTTTGCATCCCCTGTTGCCACCATCAGGATTGGTGAATTTCCCGTCATATATGAGCCAGTATGGACAAATTAGCCACCATCGCCACCATCATCCGTTCTACACCCAGCGGTGGGTGTGGGCCAATCATCGCCATCATGAGCCATCCATGGCGAGTCCCCTGGCGGTCCTGTAGCACCACGCTTCGTGGTCGCAGGACGTGCACAGCTTGTTCTTGAGCATCGGCTTGAGCCGGGCGTCCCAGTTGGATCGGTGGGAGGGAGCACACACCCGGGGTACCCTTTGCATCAGGAGGAAGTGGTGGATGTGTAGATGGCATGAGGGGAAACATCCCAAGATCAAGATTAAGTCGACATGTGTTCACACTTAGTTTTCAACAACTCTTTTTGAAGGTTTTGATTCGAACATTGTAGATTACCAGACTCGATTCGTGAGCTCGGCAGAGCACTGGCTTCAACCAACAGGTGTGCAGGTTGAACTGAGGTGTGCTTGGTAGCGAATTTCTTACTTGGTTCATTCCTTTGTGAACTGGCTGACTGGCCAATGGGTTTTTGGCTGTGTGTTTGTCCAACCATTTGTTTTGGTGGTTGCTTGCTTGACTAGTTATTTGATTCGATAGTTGGCTGATTGGCTACTTGAGGTGAGTTTGTACGGTAGTTGGCTCGATGAGGACGGTCATTCGGTCAGTCCTTTGCTTGATTCCTTGCTGGGTCAGCGAGTTGGTTGTCATTCTAAGTCAGTTGAACTTGGAGTATTTGCTGCTTTGTTCGTTAATAATTAAGTTTGTTTGGTTAAGCTTGGTTACTGTAATTTGTTTGCTTGGTTGGTGTTCGTTGGTTATTTGCTTGATTAGTGTGTTTGGTTACATTTTGTTAGTTGGTTTGGTCCGTTTGGTTGATTGAATAGTTTGGGTAGTTACACTTTATTAGTTGGTTTGGTTACTTAGCTTGCTTAGTTGGGTAGATCCTTGGTTGTTTGGTTGATTAGATTGTTTGGTTGCACTTCAGTATATAGTTGGTTTGGTTGGTCAGTTTGCTTAGTTGGTTAGTTTGTTGTGGATGTCAATTGATGAGCTGGCGGTCACGTTTCATTACTAAGTTTGGTTACTCAACTTGGGTTAGTTGGTTGGCTTGGTGACTTAGATTGCTTAGTCGGTTGGTTTGGATAGTCTGGATAGATATATCGTTTTGGTTGATTCATCGATTTGTTGGCTTCATTCCCAACGTCACCAGACCAACTTCCCAAACTACGTAGTTCAACCAACGAACCCAATGAACCGTAGTTTGATGGCTAGTTGGTTCAACTACCATTGTTTCAACTCACGGCCACAGGCCTTCAAATTGCGTCTCCCAGGCAGTGGCATCTTGATCCGTTCCGTGGTGGATTTTGCTCGGGGGCTTAGCCGAGGGGCGGGAAGGGGGGCCCTCCAGCGATGACTGGACAATGAGTTCGTGATGGGTTGTCACCACCAGGACTGACACGCATGATGATGAAATTGATGATGGATTGAAAAAATAGATATTGTGCTCAAATTCTCATAGCACTAGTTGATGATGGTAACTAATCAAGGAGATTGATCATGATATTCGATTCACTATGACTGTAGCTATTGATAATCATCAATATTAGTTCATGTTGATGATGTAATTTGATGATTCCCTCCCAAGAAAGATTTGGTATTGAGCATGCTTGACCATGAGTCATTTTCAGGCCTACACCTCTCATTGTCCTTAGAACGGGCCGGAATAACATTGCACCGTTGTTGCGCATCATTCTGATTTGTTTTCGTTTGGCTTGTGTCGTCCTTTGGGACGCTGACAACATAATATACATTGAGATATGTATGCATAGCTTTTCTAAGCACCAAAAGCCAAATGGCCTCGTTAAATCCATAAGCAATTGATACAAACATCGTCCAGCATGATTCAGCGCTATTCAGCATCACTAGTGAAACCAAATATAGGCCGTTGTCAACCAACGGTAGTTTGATTCACCATCAATCGCACCAGCCGGTTGCTGGCTAAAAGAAAGTCAACAAAACAGCTAATGGACTGATTGGTAATACCGGACGGTTCATATTTGATGGGTATTGATCTTTCTATACCATTTTGAACTACATTAATTAGTTGGTCAACCACTGCAAAGAAGTGTTGTTGAGCAAGAATTGCATTATTGAGGTTCCTATCCATCACCAGTCTTGAATTTCTAGCAAATGCAAGCTTAGCCTGTGGTCACTAGCCATTAAAATTCCTTTTGTATCATTACGGCCAGCCCTTGTGCTATGCCCCCATGTCTGTCGGGACAATCCTTCGGGGGCTCATTTTTCGTGGCCCTGCCAGTATTTTAGACACTCCTCATTATAACATAGTGTATGGTATTCTGGCCCTCAAGTCGTGAGTTGGGGGACGGAGTTCGTGGCAGGATGCGGAAAACTTGCTGTCCCGGAACACGTTGTTTCTTTCTCTGATGCTAGCTCTGTGCATAACACGTATAGTTTTGTGGGGGGCGGGACACATGATTACCTTGATCATTTATTGGCAACGGGTCTTCCCAGGTAGTCCCCTTATTACAATCTTCATAGCACATATAGTTTCGTGGGGGTGGGACATTGAATTATCTTGATCATTCAATGACAACGGGCCGTGTCGTATTCCCCTTAGCTCAGTCTTCATATCACATATAATTGAACAGAGAATGTCTTGTTGGTAACGTCTTCATGACACAAATAATTGAAGAGAAAATGCCTGGTGCGTCCCCTGCGGGGGCGTAGCGCACGGGCTGCGGGTATCATTAAGTCATATTAAATCATTCCAACCAAAACCATCACCTTCACGCCTTTCTCATTGAAACCAGCCTTTCTCACTAAGGGGCTTGGTCACCAGGCTGGGATACAACAACTGGTACTCCTAGCACCGGTCCCCAGCCTTTGACGCTTGACCAGTCACCGTGGTCTCCAGGGACTCCGCTTCGCTCGCTTCGCTCAGGTCACGGGTACCTTGAGCGACCAGCGCTCGCGGTTTCTGGGAGCCAAAGCGGTGCGCTTGCACAAGGCGGACCCGACGCTCCGACGCACGCGTCGGTGGTGAAGAGCGGCGGTCCCGCAGGGTGAGGGGCATCCCGCCGTGGTGCGTTTGGTGGATGAGATGGTAGGGATTGGTTGAGACGATACGAGTTGATGAGCCAGTTTTTTTCAATAGCGTGTGATGGTTGGTTGATGAAGAGTTTCTGTATTTTGCATGAATCATGCACCCGCAATAGATGCTACTGGTTGATTAACATTTGTCAATCATTGACTCTTCTGTAGATCTTGGCATTCCACGAAGAACCAGGAAGTGCAGTTGACCTCGTAGGATTTGCTTCCCTTCGCCCGTCAAAACAGTCAATTCTACAGTGTGAAGAGTCTTTGTTGGTTGACGTTGCGGTCTATAGCGCCATGTTTCCTGCAAAGCTTCCTGGCTCATGACAGTTCAGAAAAAAACGCTTAATGGTGGCGAACCACGTTCAAAGATGGTCAATGATGGTTGTAATGATGGTCGATGATACTCAATGATGATATGGTTGATGATGATGCTTAATTATTGATTATTGATTGTTAATTATTGACGATGGGTATTGACCACGTTGAATGATGGTCAATGATTGGTAACAATGATGTTTATTGATGATTCATTAGCGGTTTATCCATAGTTGACACTCCGTCGCTCACTGATGGAAAGCCAGTGACAGATACGCAGCGCAGGTAGCAGTGCAGGGGATGCTGGGGTGCTCAGTGGCGCGCGTGGCAGGGTCAACTGAGACGCCGTTTTTTCCCCTGGTACTTATTATATGGTGTGTGGCACTCTTACCCACTGGCTAGCCAGGAAGCAGCGTTCCCATGTTAAGGGGATTGCTGTAGCCTGTGCGGGTCAACAAATCATTCATTTGTGGCCCAGGCACCTCTGTGCCGTCGCTGCCTTCACCATAACCACAACCATAACCATGGTGGTTTTACAGAATATGGTTTTAATGTTTTATAGCTGATTTTTTGGTTTCATATGCCTTCATAGGGGATGCTAGTGCTTAATCGGGGATGATAACCAGCAATGACACCAACTTGGTGGTTTCTCAAGCCATAGGGAACCTCCCAAAACGGTTGGTTTATTGCTATAAATGATTACATATGATTACTATTGGATGATTTGGGGGTACTCCTAGTTTGAGAACCCCCGATATAACTCTCACCAGAATCCCCTTGGTATAGTAGGCTATGTTTATCTTTGGGGGACAAGGGGGGTGTCAAAGAATTTGTTTCTAGCCAGCCAGAATATAATTGGCTGTTGTAGAGCGGTTACCGATTCGATTAGATCACCATATGATGCAATCGCTGGTGTATTGTAGATTCACTTAGACTCGTTGTTGGAGCCGTTTACTCTTTCAAACATTCTATTGTCAGTTGACGGATGGATTCACAAGCATATCTTTCCGATTTTGCTGTTGGATGAAACTTTTTGATGCAGGGCGGGGCCCCTTAGTTAGTGCAGTAGGTGAACGTAGCTATGTGTTTAACTACCAGTTGTGGTAGATATACCTATAGTGAACTGGAATATTTGCCAGCCAACTTGTAAGTAGGCTGCCCCACCTTTGTATTGATGTGGCTTCCTCTCTTGAATCAGCTTCCTCTCTTGCTGTGGTCCCCAGTCCCTGGATGAAGCAGCAAAAATTTCATATGACATTTGTGCTGTGATACGGTGGTCGACGGGGTTCCAAGAAAGGGAACCTAGTAGCTAAGCCCAAGAGCATGGCTGTACCCAATCCAGCATGAAATTTGCACATGTGCATCTACATGTGCATACAAGTTTTGGTGTTGCATTCGCAGATATATCTGGTGGTTTCTCAAAATAGGGGTATCCTCAATTCATCCCATGTCAATGATTGTTTCTTGATCAATCAACCGATTTTGGGATCCCCTTTTTTTGGAGAAACCACCAAGTTGGTCTTATTGTTGCTTATCATCCACCAGTAGCCACCATCATCCCCTATAAAACCATAGTTGCTTGATGAATCATAGCGATTAAACCATATAAATGCAGTGAAAAGAACCCCCCACAGATTGGTTCCCGTGGCCCATTCAAGTAGCTGCTGCTAAGGCCTGCGATGTTGGCATTGAGCACCAAGCCTTGGTTATCCTACAACTTCCAGGGCAAGAACCACTGAACCTCGGCGACATGTCAGGTCTCGGATTTGGGAGGTCCGGATGGCAAACTGCATGCAGTTGATGGTGATAATGTTTGCCAATACTAGTATCTGGATGATTGGCAACCTGGAAGAAGCTTGTGAGTGGTAAAAATTGCCACGGCACAATTAATGGTAGCTATAAGTTATCGAGGTAGTCGGATGGAAACCCGTATTTCATGACTTTGCAAATTGACATTTGGTCTTAAAGGAACCATCTCAAGTGTATATGCATACGTACGGACGATCCAATGAATTGCACATCAATTAACCACCAATTCAAGGAACCATCGCTTGACAAGCTTGAGTAACTAAACATTCAAGAAACAATGAACCGTTGAGGGAATAGCGATCAGCTAGTGATTCTTAACCTCCAACCACGTAAGAAAGACTACTTTCAAAGCTGATTGGATACACTAAACATCCCCACAAAATTTACTGGTAGATTATTTTTCATCCATCCCGTATTGTAGTTGGTCATGACTGGCTATCTACCCACGTGGTCAACAATTGTTAATCCTGGTAATATCACAACTATCACAGCTACCCAATTCCCAACGATTACTGGTAATATCACAACTGGTATTGCTGTCAACAACTACCAGCTATTTATTGTTAATCCTGGTTCTCCAACAATCACCCGCCATATCTACAGGGGTCGATCTTTGATACATTGATCAAGCACCAATGGCCTCGTACCATGTCCATACTTGCGGCGATGGCTGTGCAGCTGTTGATTCGTGGCAGCGCCTCGCAGAATATTTGTCGGCTAAAGAACTCATGCAGATCAGCTGCAGCTACTATGAGGTTCAAACATGTTCATACCATAATCAAATTTGATGTATAGGTACAAGAATAGCACCACAAGGCTTCCATTATAGATTGAAATGATGCTTGCAGTCAGAATGAATAACAACGCCCAAATTCGTGATTCTTTTAACCATCTACAGAGGACCTTACTGTAAGTCGTTTGTCAACAAAAGTTGATTGAATCAATTGATGGTGAAAAATGTCAATTTTGATCAATTGAGCTAATCAATCAATTCAATGATTTTAACAAAGTTGTCAACCAATTCTTTGTCTCATCAATTGGTTCGCTCAGCGATCCACCTGCCAACGCCCAGGCACTCCCATGAGCTACGAACAGTTGGAGTTCGCTTCCTCCTTCGCTTCCGAGCAATGCCCCGAAGGCCCGCCCTAGCAGGTCTCCGGTGAACCCCAACAGCAGCGGTGCAATCCATGTGTGAAACGCGAAACGCCACCAGGTTTCGTGGCCATTTCCGGCAACACCTTGCGTGGGGGAGCTCAGGTCAAGCAGCCTGAGATCTCGGAGAGGAAAAGCTGCAGGTCTTCATGGGGTCTTTAGCATGATGTAGGAGGCTTGATCCCTTGGATTTTCCCATGGTAAATGATCTTCACATAAATTGGTTTCGAACAAAAGAGTTTCCCCCATGATCTTCAAATTGGTTAGCCACTTGGACGGAATGATGTTAAATGTTGGTCACGGTAGTTATATGGCTGTAACCACAACCATTCAAAACACAACAGCACAACAGACATCAACAACAGGACTGGTTTCGATCGGTGTCCACCCCTACTCCTTGGAACCTTCCACATCCCTTGGCGGAGTTGAATCCTCATCCTCCAGTTTGACAGCTGCCAACTGGGGATGGTGCGAGAATGACCATCCACTTGACAAGGTGGTTTCTCAAAATGGGGGACCCCAAAAATGAATGGTTTGTTACCAGAAATGGTGCACAAAGGATAATTTGAGGCTACTCTTAACATAACAAACCATTTATGAAAAACAAATGATTTACTGTGGATAGGGTACCCCTATGACTTGAGAAACCCCCATAGCGGCCTCTCAGCTCCTGGTTCCCGAGGCATTTTGGCGTGCGAGCGTTTGGGCGAGCTCTTCAACCATACGGCGCGGGTCGTAGGAAGCACCAGGTATCCGGTGTGCGGAGATGGTCATCCGAGCATTTTTGATCGTGGGCCGTTGGGGAAGGTATCATTTTGGAACCTGTTGTTATAGGAAGCTGTTGGTACCATCTAGGATGAAGGATTCTAGTGCTGGTGCTTACAATCCCAAGGATTCTAGATGGAAACATGTATATCAAAGGAATTGAGAAGCACTACAACCTGTTGGAAACATTTGGGATTGTAGTAGCCACTAATCATCGCTAGAACCAAACACAACCGTTTGTAGAGGAACATGATGGTAGAGCTTGACAAAATAGCAGCTACTACGACTAGCGTGATGGAGACATAGTGGCCATTGTGAATGCTACAGACTTGCAAGCTCTTGCCAGAATCCAGACAGGGGTGATTGAGCAGAGGATTGTTTTGATTAAGAAGGCTACTGGACTGGCTGTAGTCTATTGTGACTTAAAGGTCAGATGGGTAAGCATCCATCAATTATGAATGGTCAGATGGTAACTAATGGTCAGATACTGACTCTGGTTACTGCGGGGTTCCTGAGGGTTACTAAGGATGGCTAATAAGATGGTTTAGCTGGTCATGTGATGGATTATTATGATTGACGGTTGCTTTATAACCATCAAGAATAACATCATCAAGCATCATCAACCACCATCATTAACCATTAGTCAACCACCATCATCAACCATCATCAACCATCATTAAACATTAGTTAGCCATCATGAATCCTACATCAACCATCATCAACCCCTAGTCAACCGTCATTAATCCTACATGAACCATCTTTCACCATCCCATCATGAATGGTTCCTGCTTAACCATCAGATCTCACCACCACCGACCTCACCTGCCTCACCGAGGTCATGAACCTCAGCTACACGCCGCGGCGCTTCGTCCCCTTGCCCCCGGCGGTGCTGCCGCCCCCCGGGCAGCCCACCACCGATCCCATCATGCAGGGAACACCCAGCGGGGCATAGCGGGGCCGGGGCTGTGGAGGGTTGGAGGTCAAATGGTTTGGAGGTTGGGATGCCGTTCTTTCTTCATGGTTTTCGCAGGATTTTCATAGGGTTTTCGAATGGATTTCATCTGGTTTTCATATGGCTTTCAACGGTTTTTAACTGATTGTGGTTTGAAGATACAGGTTTCACGGTTTCACAGCTGCAAAAGGAATCGTTAAATGATGATTGTTGCTGCAGAACCAGCGTCAAACGATGATTTTTTGGGCATGAAAGCTCTTGAAACATACCATGAGGCAAAGGGCATTGAGTGAAGAGCTACTTTCCAGTCGCTGGGATCCCTAACAAAATTGATGTAGTTTGGGAGGGTACCTTTGGTACGCTACAGCCATTGCCACATGTCTGCGTGTCGAACTTTTGAGATTTGTTGGTCCAATCCGATATTTCATTTCTTGGACTCAGAAGGATGTCCCTTCATGTCGCATCATTTGCAAATTAGATAAAACGTGACATAGATATACCCATCTCCACATCTTCACAGTAACGTTTGAATAGTACTCCACCACATGAGGGACGACACGATCATTCGAATGACCGCTCATGTGTTTTTGTTTTTTCCATCTAAACTTGATCAATCACAGAGTATTCAGGGGATGGATGAGGAGCCTGCCTTTCCCCAGTAATCAATCACATTAATCAAGTTCGTCAAACTAACAATCTATGAATGGTTGCTCTATGATTTAGTTGCAAATATGATACTGTTTATGCTTTGCATCACTATACGTGAGGATGTGCATAGATAGTTAGAAGCAATCATACACTAAGCATAGTCATTATTGGCGTTTTCTTTGGGTTTTACTATAAAATATGGTTGAACTCCATTGCCAGGTTAGTTCACCGGAGGGTAATTAACGTTGATTAATCTACGATCGATCTAGTAAGAACTCAATTGACAACTCATCCTTCAGGTTGGCGGTGCTGGAGGCTGACCACAACGCCTACAATGAGGCGGCGGCGTACGTGGGCACCGCAGTTGGAAGCCATGAAAATCTTGTGGAAACCCATAGAGATCCACAGAGGACTAGGAAATCTGTAGCAACCCACAGGGTGCAACAATTTTTTTTCAGGAGATCCATGTGTTCCGGAAATTCACTGCATTCCAACGCATATTAAAAAATGTTTCCAGGACATATAGGTATAGGTCTACTGTTGAACGTCTCAAATAATTCAATCAAGGTTGTGGCAATCAGGTTTACTACTTGTCAATGGTTCCAGTGGTCTGGTTGAGGAGGTTGATATTAGTTGGTTTGCCAGCTTCAACAAAGACAACCGGTTAAAGATCTCAGACGTGAGCTTTTGAAGCCATGTTTTTGATGTGCACGGTGCCATCCCCCGTTGTTCTGGAATTCCAGGAGGCAAGCGGTTTGAGCATTGCTCTCCCCGTAGTTGTTCTTTTTTGGTGGCGGGTTGCCCTCGGCGTTGTTGTTGTCGTTGCTGTTTTGACTGGGCTGTTACTGTTGACTTCAGTAGATGGTTGGCTCCATAAGCCCTGGTAGCCCCGCGTTATTTCGATGCGATGATCTTACCAGTTCCATGCGCTGAGACTTCCAACTCCTCGGTAGATCGTACCAACTCTCAGGAAACGAAGCGTGAGATTCGAGCGGCTTTGAAGAAGATTCGTCGGGGGGCTCCAGCACACAAGGCGGTGCCAGTTTGGCGTCCACAACAATGCTACTACCACGAGTGCCTCCGGCTACCACGAGTACCACCACGAAGTACGACCTGCAACTAGAACAGGTTGCAGGTTTCACTGATATTGTTTTGAAACCATATCTGGAGATGTTTATCCAACTGAATCGTATTTTTGGGATGGGTTATGATGGTGGTAAACAGGACTGCCAAAGGATGAAGGATAGACGATGGGTTGTAACCCCACCCAAAAGATATGTTCTTTTGATGTTAAAATATTTAAGATGCTTGCAGCATTGCAGCAATTGAGAAACACGGTTTGGCCACAAAACGGTTATAAACCCCTGCCATTGTCATGGAGATACTCATATTCAGGATTATGGTGTTCCCACACACTTTTGGAAAGAGATAAAACCACGTGATGGTATTCTCTAGGCAAACATGTGAGCACATAATGCGTGTAGTGCTCATGAACCAACCATCAACCAACCACTGCCAACCCCTTAATTGAGCCATCGTTGGTGGTGCCTTTCTTGTCTCAGGCCTCACGAAGACAGTGGATGACGAGCTGGACGATGTCAAGGCCACCAACTTGAGCGAGCATTGATGGGATGGCTGCTCAATAGCGGTTGAATGGTGCTTGAAGGATGGTTAAATGGTGGTTAAGTGGCGGTGAAATGATGGCAAAATGGTGGCTGCGTGATTGTTGATGATGGTTAACCCCGAGCTTAATGAGGGGTGAATGATGGTTATTGCATGTTGATGATTAAGACATGGCTCAATGATGATATGTCATTGACGATTTCTTGTCTACGACTGGTCGCTGATAAACTATACATCGGCTTAAAGGTGAATGATTAGCCACCCCCTGCACGTCGATCATTGCGTGTGCAGTGTGTGCCGGTGCCTCCGACGGATCAGGGAGGTATTGGCTGAGGGTGGGCGATATCCAGGGTTCGATTCTGCTGCTGAAACAAGGGTGCGATTGTTGGAATCAGATCTGCGGGACGACATCAGCAGATATTCCAATCCTGTGGTCAAGGAACCTCCTTCGAGCTTTCGGCAGACCTCAACTTCGGTGAGTGAGGATGGAGAGCTCTTCGGCACGGAGAAAAGGCTGTCAGTTATCTGGAGGAAGTGCCCAGGTACCCTTGCAGCCAAAGCCGTGCAGGAGGCAAAGAGATCCCTGGTCACGCAGGCAGGTACCATGTGGTCCGAGGAGAAGCACACTCTACCGCCGGTCATGACCCAATATGGACGTGCCAACTTCTTGGACAGGATGTCACCAGCTATGGCCCAAGAAGGGCTGACCGTGTGCCAATGTTTAGACCTCTTGCTGCTTGGCAAGATCGGAGCTTGCGCTGACGTGTTGAGCCAGAGGTTGAAATCGTTGGAGTCAAGCTCCAAGGGGGCCCACTACACAGTTGGCAGACAAATGGAGCTGGTGAGGATGGACCAAGGGGGGATCTCAGCTGACCAGGAGTCTTTGGATGCTGCGAAGAGGGCAAGAGAAGAGGAGAAGTTGCGGACCCTTACAACCCGTGGTCCAAGCGGCGGCAAAGGACAAGATGGAGGCTATGGAGGAAAGTCGAGGAAAGGGAAAGACAGTAAAGGTGCTACGAAAGGTCGTCAAGATGATGGTGGGAAAGGCAAGGGTGGTGATCCAAAGAAAGACGATAAAGGAGGATGGCAGAAGAAATAGCGAAGAGACACCATGATCACCATCGTCGGGACGACAACAGTAGCACATCAGAAGAGACACTTTCCCAAAGAAACAGAAGGAGGATGCAGAAGAGAGGATGGAGAGAGGATATGAATATGAGGATGGAAGATGAGGATGCAGCAGAGGAACCCAGTGGCAGAGAAGTGGAAGAACTGATCCGAAAAGCAAGTCTCACCGCACAGTACAAACAAGGGAGTGGGATGGAGCCGTCTTCGTCTCACTCCCAGCCGTTTCACCAGTGGTTAAAGCACACCATTGAGGCGTTTTTTCAAAAATTCGGTGAAGAACCAACCCTTGCTGATGTAGGCCAGGTCATCCAGGATGTACTGAAGAACTTCCATGATGTTGACACGTGCAGACCTTCGTCCACGGCAGGTAGTAGAGATTTATTCCCACTATCTGCTGCAGGATATCCAGGTGACCTTGGCCCTCGGCATGCTGCGTTTTTGGCCTTGATCGAGAGCCTAAATAGCTTGAATGGGGTAGCTCCCCAGGCTCGTACCTCCCCGGCTTGTGATCGAGTCGTGAAAAAACTGGCTGAAGATGTGCAGCAGGCGGATTTTTTGGATGAGAGGCTCCCCCCCATTGACTTCAAGCAGTTTTTTACTACACGGGGGGTTGATTATAGTGGTGATGAGATTAAGCTTGCAATGCCTCTATCATGGGAGAGTCTGGAACCCTCTCTCCCAGCTCAGGTAGCGACCCTTAAATTGGAAGACTGTTGTGAGCTGGGGGTCCGCTACTATGTTGACAACTTTGAACAGTTCCTTATTGACCCGGACGACATGGTTTTGGGAAAGCCCCCGAAGGTGATGGTAGACCGCAAGGAATGGAAGAAAGTGTCCAAGGGTTTGGTATCCCGCGGCATTTGTGGAGTGTTACCAGTTGCCCAGTTGTACCACGTGGGGACTCAGCCTTTGTTGAATGGGCTATTTTCGGTTTCAAAGCAGGAGTTCAAGAACGGTGTGGAGTTGGGAAGGTTGATAATGAACCTGCGACCGCTTAACTCCTTGTGTAGGAGTCTGATAGCTGACACGGGTACCCTGCCTTCAGTCACCAACATGTCTGCCTTCTATTTGGAAGAGGGCCAGCTGCTCACTATGTCCTCCGAGGACATCCGCTGCTTTTTCTACATCTACCAAGTCCCTAAGGCCTGGGAGCGCTATCTGGGGTTTGCTATGGAAGTGGATGATGAGCTGGTCCCTCCTCAATGGAAGGGACAACAATGCGTGTTGGTATCCAAAGTTTTGCCTATGGGATGGATTAACTCAGTAGGAGTTGCTCAACATCTACACCGGGTCGTGGTTCGTCGTTGTTTGCAAGAGCAAGTCCCCCAGGTAGGCGGTGAGTCCGAAGTCAGGCGGGATAAACCCTTTAGTCAACACCACCGCCTGTTCCGTGTCTACTTGGACAACTTCGATGAGTTGAGAAAGGTGGATGCGGCCACAGCTGAACTCATTGAAGGATCAACCTCGGAGCTAGTTGACAAGTTAAGGGGAGCCTATTTGGACAAAGGGCTCCCAAGACACGAAGGTAAGACCGTGTCCCAAGCGTTTCAGGCAGAAATTCAAGGCGCATGGGTAGATGGTAGGAAAGGTATAGCTATGGCAAAGCCATCAAAGATCGCTAAATATGTAAAGCTGACACTGGAACTTCTGCTTAGAGGCCGTGCCAGTCAGCGTGAATTGCAAGTGGTTGGAGGGGGCATGGTATATTTGGCCATGTACCGAAGACCCCTTTTGGCAGGGCTGAATCAAATTTGGAAAGCTATTGTACACCTGGACAAGAGACCCATGAGTCGCATTCTCTTACCCAAGAGTTTGGTTTTGGAACTCCTGCGGTTTGTTGGCTTACTCCCTTTGGCGGTGATGAGGTTTCGTACCGGCTTTGACCCTGAGGTGACCGCTAGTGATGCGTCCACGTCTGGGGGGGGCGTCTGTGTGTCGAGAGGCCTCTCCCCTTATGGTCAAGCAGCTGCCGTCAGTTCTGTCCGGGGAGATGTTCCAGAGCTGCATGATTTCTGCCAGGTGCTTACGATAGGGTTGTTTGACGGGGTGGGGGCGTTGCGTATTGCTGCCGATGTGCTGAATTTACCACTTGCGGGGCATATTTCAGTTGAGCGTTCCCCTGAAGCTCGCCGGGCTTTGGAATCCTTTTTCCCAGATTGTATTTGGGTTGAAGATGTGGAGCTTGTTACATCTGACATGGTATGCCAGTGGTCCCTTACCTTCAGTACAGTGTCCCTGGTATTGGTGGCAGGAGGACCACCATGCCAAGGGGTGTCCAAACTAAACTGTGATAGAAAAGGTGCACTCCGGGATGCTCGCAGTTCATTATTTACACACGTGCCCAGGGTGGCTGAGCTTTGCAGGCGACATTTTCCGTGGGCTATGGTGAAGTCTTTCGCTGAAAACGTGGCTTCCATGGATTGGGAAGATTGCCAAGCAATGAATGAAGGCTACCAAATGGAACCGTGGTTTTTGGACACTGCTACTTTTGGGTTAGCACACCGCCCCCGGTTGTATTGGTTTGATTGGGAGGTAATTGCTGCGTCGGGTGTTCGGATTTTACCAGGTTCAGATGGGCGATTGCCTATTCAGGGTGAGATCGTTTTGACTGCGGAGTTCCGTGAAATGGATTTTCTGGAGCAAGGGTGGAAGAAGTATGATTCAAAACCACTGCCCACCTTTACCTGCTCACGCCCCAGCCCCGTACCTTTGAAAAGACCCGCTGGCTTGAAAGACTGCCAACCGCATGAACGTCAACGTTGGGCTGAAGACCTACACCGTTTCCCCCATACCAATACAAAGACGTTCATTGTTTGACTGATGGTAAAGGTACGTTTCGCACAGCAAGCGTTGCAGAACGGGAGGCTATTTTAGGCTTCCCAATTGGTTTCACCAAGCAGTGCATGAGTAAATCTTCACATGGTTCGGCCTCCCATAGGGATTGTCGTCTGTCACTTTTGGGCAACTCATGGAACATTGGCGCAGTAGCCTGGATTCTAAGTTGCCTTTTTTCTTGGTTGGGAATCATTGAACCTCTCACGGTACAGCAAATCGTTGACCGACTTACTCCTGGGAAAGCAGGTACCTTGTCAACTCTCTTGGTACGTCCGCCTATGGGCATTTCTACAAAAACATTTCGCCCCTCTCAGCTCTTGGTTCAGAAGTTGATGGGTCTTACCTCGCTGAAAGGGGAAGACCTGCTGGTTCAGAGTCAAACAGAAGCACCTGTTAAATTTCATCGACTTCGCCAAAGTGTTCCAGCAGCATTGTGGAGGTGGCGTACGGTCACAGGATGGTGTTGGAAAGACACAACTGAACACATAAATGTCCTTGAACTACGGTCCGTATTGACATCGGTGCGATGGAAAGCTGAGCAACGAAAGCAAACCAACATCCGTTTTCTTCATTTGGTAGACAATTTGGTAGTCCTACATGCCCTAACTCGGGGCCGTTCCTCGTCAAGACGTATGCGCAGAACCCTAATGCGAGTCAATTCCTACCTTCTTGCCACTGGCCTCCAAGCAACCTGGGGGTATGTAGATACCCACCAGAATCCCGCAGACAAACCCTCCAGGCGAGGGGTCAAGAAAAAATGGTTAAAAAGAAAGTGTTGAACACAGTAGGCCAGGGCAAGCAAGCAAGGAAGGAACAAAGGAAGCAATTAGGGTCGTTGAAATCTTTGACGGTACAAAGCAAAACCAAGCAACGGTATGAGCAAGGACTACAGGCATTTTTTGACTACCTCAAAAGGGAGAAACTGGTTCTCCCACGTCTTCGTGATCGCATGGATTCACTGGTCAGCGATTATTTAGAGTTTTTATGGTCTGAGGGAGAGGGACGGGCTGTTGCTAGCAATTTTCTGGCAGCCTTGCAGGATTTTGATCCTAAACTAAAAAACTCTCTCCCAGCTTCATGGCGCTTAATGCGCACCTGGACTACTCATGAACTGCCATCACGGGCGCCTCCTATTACAGAAAGTATCCTTAAAGCTATGGTTGGTTGGGCAGCGCTCCATGAACTTCATACTTTTGGACTCAGTTTGCTGGTAGCTTTTCATGGTATGCTTCGTACTGGAGAGCTGTTGTCTCTACAAGCTTGGCAATTTCATATGGCTTCGCCTACTGCTCCCGCCGGTTT
>VSDK01020221.1:0-21887 GCA_009767595.1 Symbiodinium kawagutii | reverse complement strand
ACTCCGTTTCACCGTCTTTTTGCACAATGGATCCACTCTAACCCCTCGCTTGAGCCAGCACCTGCTTCGCGTTGCAGGAAAGGGGGACGTGGAAAGACAAACAAAAGAGTTTCAAGACAGAAGAGAAGCAGATAATGAACAGCTAAGCTTAGCTATTTTTTCTTGCACGTAGTCCTGGTGTCCGGGGCCCATTTCCTTTCGGTGTGGCGAAAGATATGGGGGACACGAAGAGATGTTCTTTTCTCCTGGTGTGGCAGGAGTCAAGTTTAACATCTGCCTTCAGTGGGAAATGGAGTTTTCCCAAAGGACTAAATTCGTTTGTCTCGATGTACCTTTTAACTTTGACAAATCTAGGTCTGCACCCAGGTGTCAAAAAAGGAGTGTTGTGAGTGTTTGTACTTACGGTTTCTCGTGGTTAAACACGAAAATACTCCGATATGCACCGCAGCTTCGGCTTAAAGGCCCACACCTCCCCCCCTGGGGGCAAGGGCACGCATAAGGTTCCTTATGCGTGACCTTATACCCAAGACAAACAAAAGAGTTTCAAGACAGAAGAGAAGCAGATAATGAACAGCTAAGCTTAGCTATTTTTTCTTGCACGTAGTCCTGGTGTCCGGGGCCCATTTCCTTTCGGTGTGGCGAAAGATATGGGGGACACGAAGAGATGTTCTTTTCTCCTGGTGTGGCAGGAGTCAAGTTTAACATCTGCCTTCAGTGGGAAATGGAGTTTTCCCAAAGGACTAAATTCGTTTGTCTCGATGTACCTTTTAACTTTGACAAATCTAGGTCTGCACCCAGGTGTCAAAAAAGGAGTGTTGTGAGTGTTTACATATACAACTGACTATTGCATGCTATTGCTGGTTCGAAAAAAAGGCTGTGAGGTCAAGTGTGGCTTTTAGGTGTTAAAAACAATGGTAAACAAACAAGTCAGTGGCTATGGCTATTGTTGATTCATGGCAAATTGATGGGAAAGTATTGGCTGATGATGGTTAGTTGATGGTTCTTGATAATTGACAGGGCTGCTAAGTGATTGTTTACTAGATCGAAACATAGTATGATGTGATACGATGTGATTCGATACAACGCATTATACATCCCTGCAAATACTTACATATCAGGTTCGATTCTTTCTAGACCAGTTGCAGTGCAATAATTGGTCCTGTGTCGGCACCGGCACAGCCACGCAGGATGAAGACGACGAAGAAGACCTGCCAGAAGCACAGGCGATGGCTCTGCGTTATCGCAAAGGACAATGGTGGCTGATAATGCTTCATGCCTTTGTTATAATATAATGTCATGGTTTATATATTGAGACAATGGACAACTATATGTTGATATATATAATGGTTTACGCTCATGTAATTTGACAAGCATTTACTTGGTCCTCGACAAGAATGTCGGGGAGTGTTCGTTTCCAAATCCTGGACAATGAGCATGGATCGGGTATGATGTTTTTCAAATAATTGTTTTGGATCCGCAAATATGACAACATGCTCTTACCTGACATGATATAACGGTGTTGTTTTACTGCTGTATCAAAAATAAACTTTGTGTGATGATGTCACGCAAGACGCTATGATGTTTGCACCGACAAAGATGTCTTATCACGTCAGTATTTCTTATTCTTCTAACTTACTTAACTTCCAAGCAAATCTCCAAGTTAATCATTCGCACTGGAGCAATCTAAAGACAGCAGCCTGCTGAGCCCACTGGAAATACCCCCTCAGCATGGTTGATGGTGCTTTTAACAAATTGTTGTGAATGACTAATTTGGTGGTTGATAGGAACTCATTCATGGTTGATGGTTTCACTACCCCTGCGGGCACGTATTCGTCCAAACCCTACAGCCACCAGTCAATGCCTGGACATCGTCAGTGAGTATAAACCAGAATTAGGCAGCCAATTTCTTTGCAGTAAAAGATTTGAGTTACTGCACTCAGCTTTAAGTAGTTCAAATCTTTGAGTAGTTCAAATCTTGACCCGATCACTGCTTGGACTTGGCGCCAAGATGTTTGCTTGGCACCAAGCCACCAATGATCAGCAGCGGTTCGCAGGTTGGAACCTTCAAAGCGGGTGAAGGTAAGTGGGGCTCCTGCGTTCGCATCGCCCGGAGCACCCAGGTACTGGAGATGGTTGGGAGATGGTTGGAGTGACAACGTTGCTGCAGAGGTGGTGGTAGCCAGTGATAGCTATATCAACATTGGTTTGTGAGGGTGACGTTTGATAGCTACATCACTACTATGACTATATCAATGTTAATGCTTCAAACTCAAATAAGTCTATTGATTCTGATATCAACGTTGTTCCTGCCAATGTGGCAATCAAAATCAGCCTCACAAATTGGTACAAGTAAGCCAGCAGCAGCTGCCATTTCCACAACCGTGAGGGTTGTGTGAAATTCTTTGTTGGCTACAGGTGGGCCATCATTTTTGACATTGTGAGGGATGTCAACTGTTTTGCAACCTCTATTCACATTACCAATAGTGGGTCAAGGGCCCCTGCAGGTTCATGATTTACAACCAAGGAACCAAGGGCAATGGACCCGCAGCTTAACAATGATAGTTATTACTTGGCTGTGGTCAAGAATTGTGTACGCTCCGCAGTTCAGATGCTTGACCAGTTCCTATATATAGGTACTTGCTGTTGGGATGTGAACCACGACCACCGAGCCCTTTGTTGTATGCATGGTGGCTTAATCCCTATCACCAAGTAGCAACACCAATGGCCATGATTGCTACCAGTTTTATCTAGGACCAAGTTGGATTGAGTAGTCATCATGAACCAAGCATTAGGCACTATTCAGATTATCCACAGGTCAGCCAATACCAACTAATTACTATCCACATCAATATTAGGCACCATCAATCATGATGAAACTACTATTTCAGCAGAATTCACCACTGTCAACTCAACCATTAACGATTCAGAATGATCAACCACTATGAGCCACTCTTAATCGCTATTAACCGTTAGAAACATTCATTAACCACCATCATCCCCTACTATTCACCACTATCTTCACCACTATATTCACCACTACTTACCACTATAAACCATTCGGAACCATCAACATGATACCACCACCAGTGGTTCAACCGCTGGCGGTGAATCACGGCTCAGGTGAACCCATCGAATCTGACGCCAGTCTTCAAGCTGGATCTGGATATCGATGAGGCGCGACGTGGTGGTGAATTGTCCTTCAGTGTTTCTCAATGATGGTGAATGATGGTGGTTAATAGTGGTTTTATAGTGGTTTCTAGTGGTTAATAGTGGGTTTATAGTGGTTGATGGAGGTTACTAGTAGTTAATAGTGACTTTTTCCCAATTTTGTGCGTACATCCCAGTGGAACCAGTAGGTAGTCAGTAAGACGTACTGAGTGGTTTATAGTGGCTATGGCAGTGATATTGATTAATGAGCAACGATGATGGCGGTCAATGGTGGTTAGTAGTTGTTAATGATTGTGGTTGAGCTCAAATGATATTGGCAAATGATAGTGGCTAGCAATGATTATAGTATGGTCAGTTTGGTTGATACTGAAACCACTAATCATCATGTTTATTTGTGATCGTGATGTGCGAACGGATTCTGATAAATGATGATGGTTGATGATAGTGAACGATGGCTGAAACTGCTTTGGATTGAAAGATATTCAGATCAATGAGTGCCAGTGATGGAACATTCATCACATCATAAACAAGAATAGTTCCAAGTCATAGATTCGTCACATTTGGATTAACCAATTCTACCCTTCAAGTGTTCGGTTATTCCTCCAAGTATAATGGAAGGTCGCTGATCTGACACTACCTGGTGCTTGTTATGGATGCCTCCTCAAAGCCTCGCGAGGTAGGCTTTGCCTCCTTTCAGCCAGTGTGGATGGCATCATGATCCGTGTTGGAAGATGGTTTTGAAACTAAGGGGTGGTTGCGTAATTAAGAAACTAGTGGTCATTGGTCTTAGGAGTTTCCAACTACCCAATTGATTATATAAGAAACTACTGAGTTCTAATTATCCAATTGGTAGTGATGATGTTTATACATGTTTATACTAGCTTAATAAGCAACCAATTCGTTGTGAGTTTCCAAAAGTTTACTACCCAATTAGTGGTGATTACATGTACAGTAGCTGAAGATACGAAACTATTGGCCTACGAAACTTCCTGGTCGGTCAAGAAACCACCTTGCTACCTTGTTTTTGTTCCATTTGCTAATCTCACTGGTAGCAATGGGGACAATCCAACCTGCGAACTGAGGTGATCTGCTCTTGCATTAGATAGCCTGCTGGCTCAACATTGAACGGAAGCAGCATGTTGAACATACCAATGTTAGATCCCTGTACCCCTGTTTCCCCCACCATTAACCATTGTTTTCCTTATGATTGTTGGTTCATATCCCTCATGAAATTGGTTGGTCAATATTGATCCATAGCCAGATAGTTGGTGTATATCCCCTATAGCTGTTCATTATCATCCCCTATTATTAACCATTAACCAGCCTTGGTTATGACCCCCCATTGCTTGTTGACAGCCCAGCAGTTTCCATGTTTCAGATCGCATGTTGCTGGCCATGGCTTGCAGCTGCTGCTTGGATTTCAGCCACAGCTGTGGGCATGAAACATCACCCAATGGGATTGTACGTCCATAAAATGGTGATACAGCGTATCCAAAAGCTAATTACCATGATAAACTCTCGGTTTTCTGATGATTTCTGTGGTTTTCCAGTGATTCTTGTATGGTTGGTAGCAGCATGCCGTTGCTGTGCTCACCTACCCTCGTATCAACCACGGATGTTGCAATGGCGCACCGTCAGGCAGCGCTGTGTTTGACGGTGTGCTACTTCTCGCAGTTGGCCAATCAGCCACTCGTCGAGGGGGAAAGGAATGCAGGGGGTGCTGTGACCTGGTGATCAGCCTGAGCCAACAGCCATGTTTAATGTCATTACTATTGTTATGGCAATAATGTAATATGTCATTATTATCAGCCGTATTTAGTGTCATGATTATTGTAATATGTCATTATAATAGTTCAAACAGCCGAGTTTATTTGTCATCATTATCCATGAATCATCATAATTATCAACAAAAGAGGGTTTTGACCCACTGATAATTGGATAAATGATAATAATCATTGTCATCTATCATGTTTATCCTTTATTATCCAATTATGACCCACAAATGATAAAGGATCAGTGGGTCAAAACCCTCCAACTTGTCCACTTCTGCGCTGCTGCAGCCGCTGACGGTTGGCCCCTTAGGACGTCCTCGGTCACCCCCGGGACGTAGCCTGACATGCCTTGCAGGGAGACTTGTCACCGTGTGCTGGGTCAAAACCCTGTACCACTGGTTCGCCTATGGCTATGGGTCAATATTGACCAACCAACTAATGGGGAAAATGACCAACAATAACAAGGGAAACAATGGTAAATGATAGGGGAACCAGGGGTACGGGATTTTGACCCACAGCCCTATCATGAAGCATTCTTTTCCCTATTGTTGATGGTTATTATCCACCATCATTGGTTGGTTAATATTGCCCCATAGCCCATAGCCATTTATCAATTGTTGATGGCAAATAATGATTCATGACGATCATCATGAAGGGTGAATAGTTGTTGGTGCTGGCCATGAGAATGACGATCAATGATATAATGGTGTGTGATTAAAGCCGTCAACCAAGCTTGGTCTGAATGACTATGAACGAAGGGAGAGCACTACCACCAACGCCAATCATATGAACCATCATCGCTAAGCACTATCACAAATGGTAGTCACATTCTGATCACCAATATCAACCACCACTGCTTATACCAATAGAAGGCACTGACCATCATCACTAACCCTCGGAAACCTATGGGAACCCATGGGAACCCATGGGAAATCATCGTTTCACGACCAAGGCCTTGCTTGGTCGTGGGCACTGTGTACAACATGACGTGGGCAACGGCTTGTTTCGGCGGCGTGTCAATGTCGCAAAGAGCAAGAGGAATTCAGCAACTTACTGGTTTTGTAGGGGATTCTCATGGTTTTGTAGGGGATTCTCATGGCTCATAGAGGATGATAACCAACAATAACAAGGGGAAACTCCAACATTGGAAATGAAAAACTCACAGGAAAGCAGAAAGGCGCTTGGCTGACGAAAAAAAAACACGTCCTATTGATTCCGGGTCTCCCATCTAGTGCGGGTTGGCCATGTTAACAGAGTTGGCTTGTGACAGCTTCAACCGTTTTCGCTGACATAAATTGTGTAGTGTAAACCCCATCGAAAGATTATTTTTGATTTTCACCAGTGACATTTGCGTTTCTTTGTTGGTCACACGTCACTTTGTCGTATTGTGTTCGTTCAGGCAATGATGAGTGTCAGTAGCGCAAAACATATTTAACAAACACATCTAACCGATCAACCACACAGTCTTTAGATATTCAAACGAGTTTCCTCTGCAAGAGCGAGAATTGTTTTTGCAATGATGCCAATCAATTATTATCGTCCCTCATATTATGCAGATACTAGTCTAGCCCTTTGCTATTGGATATTGATATAGAGCTCAGTGATATTTCACGATAACTGATATTGATCTTCTAACATTTTTCCATGAAGGTTGCACTGGCAGAGACTGATTCTGCCGCACCTTCGGCCCTGCTCACGCCGGTACCAGGCTGTATCCTAGACACGCACCAAAAGCCACCATCAAGACCTACATGTACGACGAGTTTCTTGGTTACAAAGAGCTGGTTGGTAGTAGCATGTCAGATGTGGGTGGTTCATGTTGGGGTATCCCAGTTATCATCCTTTGTATTAGTCATGTAGTAATAAACCATCCATTTTAGGGGTCCCCTATTTTAGAGAAACGCCCATGTGGATGGTGAATCGTGGTTCATCCAGGTAGCTATCAAGCAGCTAAAGCAGCTCAAGCACAGCATCCACCCACTACAGCCATAACCATGAAAATCATGGCAGCTACATCTGTTGACGGTCATCGACCAATCAACTTAGATGGGTGTTTGTGTTTTTGCAATGATCCAACGAAGCCTAGAACCTTGTCGATTTGCTCTTGAAACTGTTTTGGTGGTACACAGATGATCGCAGATGGGACCAATTTCGGTGCTGCCAGTCATTGTTCATGATGATTCCATACATGTTAATCAGATTTTGGTTAGTTGATACACTGGTGGGTTCTGACCATCCTAAAATTGGTGGTGAAAAGTCATCGCTGCTGTGTTTCCCAAAATCGTTGTGGCCCCACCACGGCAAATTCTCCACTGGACAAGCATGAATTTGAGTGCACTTGGGGAAGTATCCCCATGTTCTGAGTATACCAGAGCACCCAAGACCTGCATGTTTTGGATAGTTTGCTCTCTGGTAATCTGGTAAAGTAACCTGGATGTGGAAAATCCACCATTTATCATTGTCTTCCTACTTAAACATGATGATTTTTGGCTTTCAGGTTAGGCTGGCAGAGGGCAAACCACTGATGTGGCCAGAAATCATTAACCATTGACCATCAGTTAAGCACCAACAATTAGTCATCAAACAACTTATGGATGCTAGGTTCTATTCTTAATTAACCATTATGTTAACCAATAGAATGTCCACTTCTGGTGCAGCAGCCCCGAGGCGATATCACTTGCAGCTCATCCACTCCACGCCATTGGATGCCATTGGCCACAGATTGCCATGGAGGGGCCCGAGTGACGTTGATTTTGGTTGGTCAAATTTTGACTGGTTGGTCAGTACTCATGGTTAAGGATGGTTGATGATGGTAAATCATGGTTAAGGATGGTTTATCATGATTAATTAATTGATTAATGATGGTTGGTGGCTTCAAATATGAGGCTTATTTTAAAGCATCACAAAATCATCGCCGGGGAGCCAATAATTTGGGTGCACTATTGGCAGCCATGGGGCACTAGCGCCATATAGACTTACCGAAGGCTGAAGGTAAACAAATGGCTGGAACAATGACTATCCCAAAAGCGGTAGATGACGAATGGAGGGAGCACCCAATGTACATATTTATACACATGTGGTGGTTTCTCAAAATGGTGGTATCCCCGAATCATCCTTCATTAAAAACATTTACAGTAATAAACCAACCATAACTTGGAGGGTCCCCTATGGCTTTGGAAACACCCATTCACATGCCCAAGTTTATGCCCACATGTTGAATGATTCAACTTGTACTCGTGGTATCAACCTGAGTTTCAGCCATTGAATGTAAAGATACTGGACCACAGCTTCCGTGAGGTGATGGTCAAGAAGATAACTTGTCACATAAAGATGCCCTTGGTACCCTAAACAAGCAGAAATGCACGGTGCTTTCCCAGAACGAGCAGTCTTTTATTTAAGCAACCAGCACAACTGCAAGGAAAAAGACTTTCACGTTCAGATTGTTATGCCAAAAATGCGTGTTCCAGGGTCAGCACTTGTGAAGTGTCACTTGCCTAGTCACATGTGCAGTCTTGTGGAAGGGTAGGCACTGCCTACGTAGCTCATGAATCTGTTGCCAGCCTGGGACCACCAGACTTCCACGTCGACGAAGCCTCCAAATCATGAGCCCAGCACGGGCCACTTCCATGTCCGTCCGACGTTGTTCGTTGCAAGGGCTTAATCGGACCAAGCTGGAGGGGTGAGAAACCGATCAACCAGCAGAACCAGCTGAGCTCAGGATGTGCCATTGTGCCTCTTCCCATTCGAAGGTGCCACCTGGGTGAGAGACCAGGGTACCTCAGGGAGTTGAGCAAGGTATGGTCCCAATGAATGTTGGCATACGGCTATGGGTCAATATTAATCAACCAACTAATGGAAGATTTCCACCAACAATAATAGGGAAAACAATGGTTCATGACAGGGAAACCAAGGGTACAGGGTTTTGACCCACAGTCATATGGCTATGGTTCAATATTAATCAACCAATAATAGGGGATAAATAGCCAACAAAACTATAGGGAAAACAATGGTTGAATTGAATGTTGGGATATGTTTTCCACTTTTGTCCTTTATAGACTGGAAAACATGTCCCAATATTCATTTCGATTGGACCATAGATAGACTTGAATAATTATTTTTGGCCTTTTGTAGATTGTGAAGGGTTATTCTCTTTGGTAGATAGATTAGAAGACAACACTAGGTTTGGGTGTATCCCCTTGTATTGTGATCATGATTGCGCACTGAGAATAGAAAACACAAAAACGCATTTGAAGAAGTACATGATATGCCCGACCATTGCAGGTCGCTTGCTGGCGAGTGTGGGGAAGAACCTGCGCATCTACGAGCTGGGCAAGCGAAAGTTGTGACTGGACGCAGCTGATGCAACTTCTGTGTGGGTCATTGGTGATGGCTGGTGATGGCTGGTGACGGCTGGTGATTGAGAGTCAACTGGCGGTTTCTCAAGTCATAGGGGTACCCCCAAAGCATCCAGTTAATCAATGTTAATCAATCATTTATAGTAAAACCGTAAAACCCAACCATAACTTTGTTTTCACAATGGCTTGAGAAACCTCCAAATGACAAGCAATGTTGGTGATGCATTATGTCAACATTCAAGGAGCTGTTGATGCCGATCTTGGTCAATGATTATGCATCATTGTTTTGAAATCATGGTTGGTAATGGTGATTGATTTGCAGTGACGGTTGATTTTTGTGGTCCATGGTTGCTGATCAAGAGCCATGTTGATTTGGACCAATGATTGACTATTCACAATGCACGTTGATTATTTAATCATGATTTATGATGTTGATCTTGGGCCCATCAATGTTGGTCATGAAAAGTACCTGACAATGTTCGATGATAAATTGGTAACATATCCTGCTTTAGGGACAGGTAAAGAGCCCTACAAAGCCGCCGGAGGTTGTTCGACTACACACAGAACGAGACGTCAAATTGAACGATAGATGTTTCAGTCAATCTACATCTCAAGATTTGATTGAGATTTGTCTACTGTATTAGGCAATCCCTAGTTTTCAATCTATAGATCTCAAATGATCTCAATCTCATACCCTGTTGATATTGTTGGTTCTCAACATGGTGGGAACCTGGTACCCAAGCTCCTATCTCCAGAGCCTACACACACGCACTTTGCCTGAACCGTCACTTTTTTGTTGGTGGTTGATATGTTACGGGTCACAGTAAGAATTAGAAGGATCCAATACCGA
Organism: Symbiodinium kawagutii; assembly: GCA_009767595.1. Classification (NCBI taxonomy): domain Eukaryota; class Dinophyceae; order Suessiales; family Symbiodiniaceae; genus Symbiodinium; species Symbiodinium kawagutii. The sequence continues at coordinate 11,742 of VSDK01020221.1, read as the reverse complement.
ACGATACGAGAAGAAAGCCAGTTTTTCCTATGTTTGAACATGTGTGATTTTTTCCCATTAAGTTGTTCTACAGTATGTTTTAACATGTTCGAATCATATGTTCTCCTATTGATTACATGCTTCAACATGATTGCGCATCTGCTACTGCCGTTGATTCACGGCCTTCGGGGTGTAGCGTCGGGCCTGGAAGGATGATGATTGACCCATGGATGGACGGCTTGGTAAAGGGATTTTCGCTTCCCGTTGAGCGCTGTGCTGACAACGATGGGTAGTACAATGGTTCGCATATTATCAGTTTGACCCTGATCCATGTAGATTTTAGGTCATGAGTCATGAGCATCTCATAGCGCGATGTTTGTTGTCGTCAATCGTTTCAGCAGAGCTGACTAATTACAACGTTAGAGGTTATTGTTTCCCACTTATTGCTGACCAACTACAAGAATCATTGCAGAATGTCAGTATAAACAACACATCACCATCTACCGTGAAGATTGAATATGTTGCAGGGTATTTGACCACTGGATGTATACCATCAAATTGAAGATATGGTTATGGGTTCGTACGCTGTACCCGTAGCAAACATTCCCTGACCAGTGACCAGTCCCTGTTGTGGTCCCTGTTGGCATGTTCACCTGAGCATCATGGGCGCCACCCAAGGCTCCGAAAGTGCGAGTACAAGAACATCCCTGAGGGACTCATGTGGATGTCCAGCCCTCAGTGAGTTACAGCCCACAATAGCGCTATTGTTTGTGTAGGTAAGTGCTGATATTAATTGCAAGGTTGTCAGTAATGCTTACAGTATAGAGTGATGCAGCATGAACAGGCATAAGATGCATCACAACAATGTTCTAACACGATCTCGTATTCCATGTAGCATGATATGCACACATGTCTCACATTTGTCCTTGTCGGTGGTGGTACTGACCATCCAAGTTCGCCATGATTAACAGGGAAACCACCACTTCGCCTTGGGGGTTACACCATGGCGAACTGGACAAACCCTGGATGTCAATCTGGCATTTTTGTTGTCCAGGCACGTCAAGGGCGACAAGATCTTCGCTGCAGACCTCAGGGAGTCTTTCCACATCTTCAAGTGACCCAGCTGGCTGGTTGCGGTCGGGTTGGTTCCTTGGTTGGCTGAAGTTGGTTGAAGTTGGTTAGGTCCTTGGCTGCTTGGTTGGTTCATTTGTTAATGTTTTGGTTGATGACTGGTTTGCTGTTGTTGGTGGTTGAGTGAATCCGCTAATGAAGCAGGCATATTTTGTTCGTTTTGATCATGGATCAGAGCGGCTGCATACCTGTTCTCACAGATGCTCACCTTCAAACATTGAGTTGCGGACAAAGTACCAGATACAAATATTGAGGCAAGCATCCAGTATTCAAGGAGGTGACCCATGGTATACCAGTTGTACAAGTACTTAAGCATTCATAACCATCAGTCAAGGCTAGCACCGACACACGTACCTCCTCACCCTACCCACTACGTCCCTCCATTCACCAGTGACCAACTTATCCACGGAAGGAGCTCTGGATCACCGCAACGTTGGGAGCTGGCCGTGCCAGGTACCGTCGTTCGGATAACCAGCTGTTTGTGCTCTCCGACGACCAAGCCCCCAGATGGATGTGGGGAAGCCCAGCCTGATGGCCTCTAGGCTTGCTATCAGCGGTGAGCTGCCAGCTGCATTTCGTGAGAAAATTCTGTGAGCTTTTGACCAAAAAAGGCAACCACCAAACAAGTGTGACCTGTGGGTGAAAATGATCACTGGCCGGTGCATTTTGCAACTGTTAAATGTTCGGCACACACTCAGCTCACCAATTGGGCACTTTTGCACTTGGTGCAGAAGCTCCAGTTGACGAGCACATCCCTTGGCCGAAAAATTGCTCGCTTCCATGCCCAGGGAATGTTTTTTTTTCAGATCTTGGGATGCCAAGACTGCACCAAGCTTCAACCAACCATGGATACAATCACCAGCCTACCAGCCATGGTCATCAGCCATTGCTACCTGGTTCCCCACCCGCACCACCAGCAGCTGCCACAGGACTTGCGCAACTGTGCTGGACAGCATGACCATTGCAGGTGGGCACCATTTGCGGTGAAAAAACACGCTGTGGATGTGTGGTTCACAGTGGTTTTTAGGGAAAACCATGGGATTTTTGATGGTTAAAAATGATTAAACTTGTGATTAGCTATTGGGGATAAGCGATTATAGCTGGTTGAGTGTGGTCAATTATCCATCCATGCTCAAGAAGCTGGCTGATTAGCTGGTTGACAACTATTGATTGGCTGTCTACTGGTTAATTAAATTGTGCATGTACGGGGATTGAAAGGCTCGGGGATTTTGGCGAAATGTCAACGTCATTGTTGGAGGCACAAATATGTGCCCCAGCATCCTCAAATGTTTGCTGAGGGAAATGGCCACTTTTGTTGTTGTTGTTGTTGTGGTGGTTGTTGTTGTTGTTGTTGTTGTTGTTGTTCTTGTTCTTGTTCTTGTTCTTGTTCTTGTTGTTGTTGTTGTTGTTGTTGTTGTTGTTGTTGTTGTTGTTGTTGTGGTGGTTGTGGTTGTGGTTGTGGTTGTGGTTGTGGTTGTGGTTGTGGTTGTGGTTGTGGTTGTCGTCGATGTTGTCGTCGTTGTTGAGAGAATAGATGCTCCCATCTTCCTGTATACTTGGTGATTAATCATTGCCAATACATGGTCCGTGTCTGCTATATATGGGCCGCTGGCCCAATGCGGCGACTTGGGTCACTTCACACAAAGAGCTCCTGGCTCTGAAGATCCCGGAAAATTGATAGAAGGGTATCCTGACATTGGGATGTTCACTTTTCCATTGTGATATGTTGATTTATGTTGGCATTTATTTGGGAATTTACTTGCCAAACTTACTACAAATATGAATCCATATGCGATTTGCTTGGGAGACTTCAGCATCGATAATCTATCGGCAAGATTTTTCATGCTGATGCCGATGCCACAGGTGCCGACAAGTTCGACAACTTCTTCGTTTGCAGAATACCAGAGGAGGTCACCATTGAGTGCGGGGCAGTGATGCGGGCGCGTTGCAAAAAAAAAGTTTTAAATAGCTTATGGAGTTTAGTGATGGTTGACTAGCGATTCAGGATGCTCCTAGGAAGTTCTATTCTGTGATATGATGGCGATGCAATGGCTCATTAGTGGATCAATGACAGTTGATGGTTGATGCTGATTAAACACCAGCGAGATAAGATTTTGGGGAATCCAGTTGTTGGGGATACTGAGCGATGCCCTCTCAGAGCCAGCCCAGCACAGCGATGAAACAGTTTCCCTATTTCAGAGGTTTCTTTATCGGGTGAGCAACTGTCTTCGGTCACAGAAAGGATTTCTTCAAATTGCGCTTAAAAGCAAGTAGGATTGATTTGACAACCTTTCAGGTGATTCTTTCATTACGATGAATGATGGTTAATGATTGCTTATTCTGGCAGAACATGATGGTTAATGATTGATGATTCAGGATGGTGAATAATGATGGTGAATCCTACTCAGCTGCTGACAGGCAACTTGGGAACATACGCTTCCGGACCTCATGGTTTTCGGGTGCTACCACTAGTTCAACCGGGCTTTCAGGAACCCAACTGGGACGGAGCCAGACATCAGTTCATGACGCATCGCTTGTGTAGACTATACTATTTATACATATATGGTCGTTGAAACACAATATAATTAATATATTTGTTCATCTATTCCATCATTCCATAGTCTACAGTCTATAATTACATAGAAACTTATAGACTATGTAATGTATACACTCATACATACGCGCACTTGTTCATTTAATGCTCATGACTCATGACTCATACAGATCATTCTACTGTTTATCTTCATGTTGTGTAGTGTATGCTGGACACTTGTTCATTAACAAGCCCATAATATGGTTGTTTAACCAAAAAACATTATCATTGTTAGTTATCATCTACTATTGACCATTTAAGAAAAATATTAATCATCAACAAGCATCTACATGTGTGAAACTCTGATTAAGCAATTCGTCATTATCCCCGATCATTATCTACCTTTCTTAACTAGTGTGAATTGACCACCATTATTGGTTGTTTATCACCATGCAGTTACAAACCGTTGTTGTTAGTTATAAAGCACTATGAAGTAATAGCCATAGTCGAACATACAAAATCCCATGGTTTCCGTAGAAAATCACCGTTCAAAATGGTTGCAACCCTGATCAACCCACTATTCATCATTAACAACTTTTGTCCACTAATTAGTTGCTTTCATTTGGTATCATGTGGTCCACTTGAATTTGTTATTTATGTTGCTTCCGTTCCTATTTGTTCCATTTGCGACGCCCTCCGCACAACCCGGGGCGGCAGCATTGACAGAATGTCCGAAAGCTCGAAACCATTATTAACTACTATTAGCCACTATCAACCATTCTTACTAGTTGTTGATCACCATTATTTACCACTATCATAAACAACTATTAACCACCGAAAACCACTGTTATCCACTATTAACCATTATTCACCACTGTTATCCACTTCTACTAGTTGTTGATCATCTCCTATTTACCACTCTTAGGGGGAACTACCTCACTACCGCCTTGCGTCAACTCGGCCGCCAGGCCAGAGATGATGAAGGCAAGGCTGCAAGTTCGCTTCTGCGTTGCGGTGGCGGTGCTGGTGTGAGGATACGCTGAAAGGCGTGAGCAAGCAGTACTGAGCTGTATTTATTTGTATAAGTGATATGAGTTACCTACTGGTTAGTAATATGAGCCAGTACTTAGCTGTTTTTATTCTATGAGTGATACGAGTTTCCTACTGGTTGCTAGTATCTAGTAATTCCTATAAAGCATACTTAGCTGTATATAACTAGTAGTTACCTAATAAATCTGAGCAATTTTGTACAATGAGTAGCTACAGGACAGTCAAGTATATATAGAATTACTAGCAGCTACCGGGCACTCATGTCTACATGTATATACTTGCGAGTTGCTTATCAATCAGTTTTATATCCTCGGTAGTTACTTATGAATCAGTTGACAACGGTTAATAGTGGTCAAGATAGTGATTCGTAGACATTCATAGTGGTTGATGGTGGTTAATGGTGGTTGTGTTCCCATTGTTTCAGGGATCAGTTTAACCAAGCTTGTCCTTTGTTCAGTTTCTTGTCCTCGGATTGGGTGAGGTGAAAGCTCAGGTGTGGGGCGAAGGTGGCAGTCATACGGCTACTAGTAGCCCAAATTAGCCCGACGTTGCAACAGCATGCATCTAGATTACATTACATATGTGTATATTTGTGTACACATGTGACTGCATTCATTCTGTATAGATATGCTTACATATGTGTATCCTATCTGTATCAGAGTTTTTTACATACACAACATCTATATCATGCACATAAATTTATGTACAAGTAATCACATTTATATGAATCAATTTCATATACTATTGTACACCATGTAAGAGTGACATAATTCACATATGTATATGTAGCGTGTGAATATGTTATGATACATTTACACCATGAACATATATTACTATGCATATGTATTCATTATATACACTATACAACATGTATACACATTGACGTTGTGAAAATATGATATCAAGTACATTTCACATTGACTATGAATGTGAAATGCACTTAGTGCACATATAGAGTATATGCTTTGAAACATTCAGATACTTTACATAGCTATACATATACTATATTTTCATATCCATGGTTATAGAGCTTGTGCTAAGTATTATCTAAATATCTTCCGCTAGTTTATACATATAGTACTTAGTCTAATATGCTTCATATATATATAGTACAATATACGATACTACATGAATATACTATGATATACTATAATATTCATATACTTTACATATAATGTATTACATATTCATTGCTGCCGCTGACTCAGGCGGGGATCACACGGGCCTGCGCTTGAAGGCGGGATCATGCCTGACCTGGATCGGTTCCGCCTGTTGTAGCTGAGAAATCTTGGGAGAAAGCGCTGATTCAACTGGTGATTTCGTTATCGTATCACCACTGATTATGAAGGCTACTTTGGTTGATAAACATGCTGATCATCCTGAATATTAGCTCATGATGGCTATCGACCAGATAATTGACTGCGTGATGGCCGCATGGTGAATAATTATTAGATGTATTGTATGGTTGATAATGACTTTCAGAAATTGTGATGACAGATAATGGTTGACACTTTGATAATGCAGCTACCATGATTATCAACCATTTCCAACCATCAATGACCATGATTAAGCACCATTTTCAACCATTAACCTACTACCATTATGGCTAACTGATGAACATCATTATGGCCATTAAACCACCATTATTATGAATTGTTATTAACCATCATTGGAATCATTAGCCATTGTCAACCATTAACAACTGATGTATCATGCCATTAAAAAAAACGCCATTTGCTAATGATGGTTTATAACTGATATACAACCAACCACTATCATTGACCATCATTAGCAACCATTAACAACTATTAACAACCTTTTTTATCAACCACTATTATAACCATTCACTGACAACTATCATTACTATTTTTAAAAACAACCATTAACAACTGATGTTGGTAAATTCCTGCTGCCAAACGCCAGCCCCCCCCGTTTACGCCAGGCTGATACCGCGTACCTCACAGGGGCCACGCCCAAGTTGGACAGCATCGTGCAGTTCCACGTGGGTCCCTGGGCGGCGTGGGCGGCAGCCGTGGTATCCGCTGTCCCGGCGTAATGGGGGGGAGGCCGAGAGCTACCAGGACCTACTGGTAGTGGTTGCTCAACTTGTGGCATCCATGCTGCAACACATGGATATTGGCGCGATTCAAATGTCGAGATCTTTTTGAGTTTGTACGGATGTTATGTGGACAACGAGAGGTTTGCTTTCGTGACATATCATCGGATGATATGTGTGATGAATCAGCGTCTATTACAATAGGAACATGATATATCATCTATTACACTAGTAACATGGTACATCATCATACAAGTCTAATCAATGATATTCATGTTGTCATGTACCACAACTCTGAGTAATAACCTACATGAATGTTCATGATGCTAGGCATGATGTATTACAATAATAGTGACATGAAATATCATCATGACAACATGAATGTTCATGATCCTAGGCATTTTGATAGTGATCATATACACATACTACAAGTCTAATCAAAGATATAGAAATGCTCCTGTCTGCTCAGTCAGCTGTAACCTTGGGACATCAACACATCGACACACCCAGGCGACACCGTGACGGCGCTGGAAAAGACGACCTTGGCACAGGGAGGCAGCGCTCGCTGCAGCTGGGCGGGAGCATGTGGCTTGGTCCATGGTGAGCATCCAGCTGTTCACTTCGCCATTGTTTTGGTTGGAGCTGGTGAACATCATATGTTTTATGGTTTTACAGGATATGTTTATGGCTTTATGGGGAAATTGTTATGGTTTTATAGGGAAGTTTTCTGGTTTTATATGGTTATATAACAGGGAAACTTCCATGTCAACGAGGAGACACATTCAGACCAATAAGTTTTTGTCATCAGTTTGATCCATGGAAATGAATGATCATGCTTGCTTGCTTATGATGACCATGTTCGTAATCACATAAATCATAAACAACCATAAGCAACCATGACTAAAATATGTTTATGATATAGTGATGGTTGTTTGTGATATCATGATATATATATATATAGATATATCATATACATATATTTTATATGATATTATGTCTATGATACATAAATATAAACATATATATATATATATATTTATAGATATCATCATCATACATGCTTACTTGACCAGCAACTTATCTTTGTATCAACCAACGCGTTCAGCTTGAAGCTGCATGAAGGGAGATCCATCAGCTCCCAACTAATAGTGGTAGCGGTGAGAAAGTCACCGGGCCGCCGTCGTCATGTTTCCAATGGGACAGAATTTGTTCGTGGCGAATAGCTATAGCAATTAGTTAGTTAACCACTAATTCACCACTAATTGCTATAGCTAATTAGTTTGCTAGTTGGTGGTTAATCAGTTAGTGATTCATGGCTAAGTAACCACTAATTCGAATGTTACTTAAGTAGTTGTGAACTAGTTGTAGTTAGGGGTCAATTAGTTTTGATTGGTGGCTAACAACTGTCCAGTTTATGTGACATGATTGATGGACTTGTCCACATATGGTAGGGTTGACAGATGGCGGTAGGCTCAGAATCGCCGGATGGATGGTTCTTCACTTGATGATCATCCGCGAAATTGCGCGATTTATGATGATGTGTTAAACCACTGATGATCACCATGACTATGGACCACGGACCACTCACGCTACTTCTCGCGACTAACAGCTAATGATCATGAATAAGGAGGAAAGAACCACTCATGAACCGCTAATCATCATGATTTTATGACTTTAATGACCAAATAACCAGTCATTATCCACCATTTTTTGATGATTACCCGCCACTTTTGCTTGTGCGGTCCCTCGGATCTCCATGGCACTGGTGGTGTCCCAGCTAGTTGGCACTGACAGTTCTTATGCTATGGTGATTTGCTTCGCAATCCAAGTGTCTTTCTTTGGGCTAGAAACTGGTTTTTTTGGGGAAGCCATACACTTGGGGAAGCCAAGTTTTGAAACAGGCGTTGGCTACACAAAATGTCTTTGCAAGAAAATCCCAACAAGTTCGGCCAAAAAAACAAGATAAACTTGGGGATTGCCCCCAAAATGATCAACTGTGTTCTGTCAAAGGACTGTTGTTAAACCAATGTAGCTTCTACAAGAAAAAGTGGTCAATGGTTCATACAGTTCATGCAGTGATTGATAATGAATAGTGTTTAGTAGTAGTTTAAAACAAAGAATCGTTGATGTTTGATTCTGCAATGCGACAGTTTATGAAGCCATTGATAACGGACGAAAACTAGCTAATGGTGATTGATGTTTTTGCTTAACCCATCAATAATTCACTATCAACGATCAATTAGTCACTAGTGCACAATTAATAGGTTTGATCACGCTAGTGAAAATCAATGGCTGGTTTCACATCCAATGGTTGGTGTCGCAGCCAGCCATTTTACTCGTCGCGTGGTTCACCCGTGGTGCCTGGCAGCGTGGATGGTTCACCAGGGTTCCACAACGATCAACGCGTTCGCCCCAGGAAGTGAGCTGATTTGCTACTCCACCCTCTTAGGCGAGCTTGGGGAGCGAGCTGGGGGAGCTGGGGGGAGCTCAGGGAGCCTGGGTGGCCCATGGACCACTAACAGCTGGACATCGGAGGAACTTGCAGTGCTGAGACCGGGGTGAGTGATATGCTTGGACTACACAAGAGTCAAGATCCATTGCCAATCATATCATCCAAGCAAGAGCAGGATTTGGATGTGACTTGAGATGTTGGTGACAGCGCAGCATGAACGTTTGGTGCATGTGCGACAGGTGTTCCATTGCAAAGGCTGAAGTTGCCATAGCTGCATTGGGATTCTCTCACACCAACATGTCATCATTTTCAATGCCTTGACTTAACGCTCAACAGCTGCACGGCTCCTCGACGTACTATATGCGTATTCGGGCTCTCAACGCTTGTGGTGTCTTTTTGCGCAAACATAGTGCAGAACCCAAGCATTTGGAAGACCAACACTACTTCCTTCACACAATTTTTGATAGTACAGCACTATTCGTATTCTGAGTATTGGAGAAATACCTCCTGAAGACAATCTGAATATATGTAATATATGTATCATATATGTAGTTATATAAACATAATATTGCTTGTGAAAATCACCGTTGATCCACCCCTGTATGCTGTCAGTTGGTACCAATCCTGGGGGCCGCTCGTGGCACCGCTACCCTTTTGAAGGAAGATCTGGATACCAACCGCTCCCAACCAACATCTACAACTCCGCATGGAACTGTTCCGCTACCCGACTACCACTGATCACGGGAAGTCCTCCTTACCTCCAATGGTGATCAACCAGAATGGTGCGCAGAACTTACCATGATGAGTGGTAGCAATTACATGTAAGCAACGCCAAGCAGTGGTAGGAATGATTAAGTGGCGATTTTGCCCGTCATTACTCACCAATTGGTCAGAAAAGCATCAGTAATTAGCTAGTCACCATAATCCATGCTTTCCAATGGTGAAACAATCACAACAATTTTGCATGAATCACCACCGTCCATTGCCATTTCATCATTCACGTCTCAGTTGCTGAGCTGGAAGGTGCCATTGGTGCCTTCTATCCTTTCGCAGGGAAAGATGAGGCTCGCTACCGAACACGTTGGTGTGTTGGCAGCTAGTGAGCTCAGTTGGTGGGTTGGTAGCAAGAAAATAGCGTGCGTGTCAGCCATCATGAAACAATCATAAGCAGCTAGTGAGGTGTTTTATTCAGGTTGATTCCAAGCAAGTGGAAATTGCATCTTGGCAATTAGGAAACTGGAAAATCATTGTTAAGAATGGTCAGTACGCGTCAATAACGCTTTCGTATGGTTGCTAGCGGCGACGGGAATATCCAATTGTAGTAGTAATGGTTTAGGGAAATCTCAGACACTCCCATCCCATGACTTCACATGGTTGGCTCATAGCTGGTTGGGATGGAGGTTTTTGCTCTAAACTACAGATCAATATAGTGGTTTCTCAAGTCATAGGGGTTCTCCCCCATCATCCTATGTATTGATGATTTAGAGTCATAAACCAACCATTTTTGTGGTTCCCCTGTGGCCTGAGAAACTACCATATAACCTTAATTTAACGTTCAGCCAAGCAACATTCCCCCCAGCATCGTTCGCCATCACTGAACCATGCACTATTGTTGACCATCAATGAATCGTTCATGTATAACCAACATCTAAGCAGCTTTTATCAACCACCACTCAACCATCATTTATGAACTATCCTTTTGCCACCATTCAACCATCCCTTACAGTAATCTGTAAATATCACCCATCTCCATTAATTAACCATTAAACCATCCTTTTATCATCCTATATGCGTCCTTGAACCATCCTTTTAGCATCCTTTCACCATCATTCAACCATCTATTAACCACCATTCAACCAAAAAGTTTCAACCACCCTTTCAGCATCAATCAACCATCATCCATCTATGAACACTCAGTATCAACCGACCGTCATTAAACCATCCTCGAAGCATCGAGTAGGTGTCCTTCAAATATCCCATTCACCACCATTCAACCACCAATTCAACCATCAATCAGCCATCAGCATCCTTAGAAACCCATCCAGCTCCAGCTATAAACCCATGAAGCTGTAACCCATCACTAATCCTGTAGACCATCCTTAAGCCATCCTTGAAGCATCCTGTGCAAACCTATCCAGCTCCAGCTGCTTCGTCCGTCAGTTGGACTTCTTTCAGCACTTGGAGATGTTCGTCCGCGCTGAGAAGCCACCGCTCTGCGGGAGAGATCACATCATGTGCCACGGCAGCATGTGCGGTGTCATGTTGGGCTTCACCCGGGGTTCACCTGTGAAAAGTGGTGGTTTACCGGAGGTTGACTGGTGGTGTCGGTGGTCGATGAGTTGGGAACTGGCTCAGTTTGTGCTTGTTGCTTGGTGGGTATTAACAGTGGTTGACTGGTGGTTTCCGGGTGTTGGCCATTGCAAGGTGGTAGGATTTGTGAAGGGAGAGGGGTCAAAAAAAAAAAATCTGGATCAAAAAAAGAATTAACCGCATCAAAAAAAATTAATCCGGATCAAAAAAAAATTAAATTAATCAAATAAA
>VSDK01020215.1:144594-209946 GCA_009767595.1 Symbiodinium kawagutii | reverse complement strand
TCCTGCAAGCTCTGGAGCCGCATGGGAATGTAGGCCTCGATGATCCGTTGAAAGATCTTTTCCTGCAAACTCTGGAGCCGCATGGGAATGTAGGCCTCGATGATTCGCTGGACCGCAGCCTTGGTAAGCTGCACATGCAGGAACCTGCCGAAGAGCTCCACGATCTCGGTCTCCGAGACACCCACTAGCTGCGAGACCAGGTAGTTGGGGACGCTGGGGAAACTCGCTGGCAACACCTCAAACTTGCTAAAAGCATGGTTCTCCGGATCAACCTGGAACCGGATGGCGTTGGCAGGCAGGTCCTGGTTGGCTGCACGCACAAAACCTTTCAGTGGCGGTGACCGATCACGGTCAGGGCCAGAGGCACCTGCAGGGGGAACAAAGTCCTGCTTGGTGAGGGAGGCACCACAGGGTCCATCACTGCGTCAGGGCCAGGGGCGCCTGGCAGATCCGGTTCTGCCAAGGTAGTAGCCCCAGACGCATCAGCCATGCCCTCCGCCAGCTCGATCGTCTCCTCGATCAAGTCCATGTCATCATCCGGCACCGGGGCATCAATGCCCTCCTGCAGACGTCCCACCGTCTCCTGCAGGTCAGCCATGCGTGCCATCAAATCAGCACGAAGTTCAGCAGACGGCTCCTGGAGCCAGAGGAAGTCTGCCTTCTCATCTTCCTCCACCAACATTTGATTGGTCGCTTCAACCATCGACCAGGCTTCCGTGCCAGTTTGGCTCATCCCATCGGTGTCCGTCACATCGCCACCTTCACGAGGGAAAGGCACAGAAGAAGTGGCAGCAGAGTAGCTCGCCATGATACCGCAAGTGTGAGGTACAGGGGGTTGGTTTTTCAATACCAGTGGAACACTGTCTCACACAAGCGGGCTTGAGCCAAAATGTCCGGTGGACATTTTGGTTCAACATTCCAAACATATGACTTGCAACCGCAAGCTAAATGCAAGTATCAATTATTCAAACATCTCTCTAGGGAAAATACGGGAAACTTGCCAAAAGTTAACGAGGATGTTCTTCGCTGTCACATTTTTCCGGCTTCCTTAGCAGTCAAAAGTCCCTTGGGATCCGTGCACGACACGTAGCCACCAAGGGCAAACTTTGTTACAAAGGGAAATTGTGACAAACTTTGCTGTACACTCCAATCAACTGGTGTAGAAGATCCTAGCATCTTAGCAGCGGTAGATGTCCATCTTGAACGCCAAGGGATGGACACCTACCGCTGGAGGCAACATGCTGGAGAGCTTGGTCGGCGCCATGAGATGGCAAGTGCAAGGCTGCCACCTTCCCATCGAAATGTTTGGGCAGTCGGTACATGTCGTTCTTCTTGGTCTTGGTGCAGTTCTCCAGGATATCAAGCAGTGAATGAGCAGGACATCACAAAACATGAGTGATATGAATGGCCGGTGACGCAGCCAAGGTTCACCAGCCGGCCAGAGGCCAAGACAATCACACCGTGGCCGTCAGGGAACACAAATCGATCCACATGGGGTTTGATGTTCTTAATTTTGATGTTAGGGAACTTCTCCAAGTCCTCCATGGCAATCTCATTATCGAAATGACCTATGTTGCACATGATGATGATGATGATGATGATGATGATGATGATGATGATGATGATGATGATGATGATGATGATGATGATGATGATGATGAGGATGAGGATGAGGATGAGGATGATGACGATGATGATGTTGATGATGATGATGATGATGATGATGATGATGATGATGATGATGATGATGACGATGAAATTAGACTGAAGCAGGCTGACGAACACCAAGTGTCAGCAAGGCACAGAAACTAAATGGAGCTGATGTCTGCCACAGTGGAACAATGTCCATCCCAAATTGCAGCCATGCGGGCTGCCCATTGAAGCGCAGCTGAAGTCCATTGCAAAGCTCGAGCCAAGGTTCCCATCAAGCCAAGGTTGGAGACAAGCGAGTTCCCGCTGCAAAATTGCAGCCCTGTCAGCTTCTCGTCGCAAATGTGTAGGACAAGCATCTAACTCCTCGTCCCTTGTGAACCAGCAGGGTGGCACCTCCGTCCACAAGCTGGTCAAAGGTCGCATCCATCTGCACCTGGCCATCATCTGCTCAGTGCACCACCAGTACTCTGGCAAAGTCTCACCCTTCCATGCAAAACAGTGGCCGTGCCAGCCTTGGCAGCGGCAGCATGATCCTGAGTGCTGAAGGTATTGCATGAACACCAGTGAACTTTGGCACTCAAGGCAGCCAAAGTCTCAATGAGGCCACCCGTCTGGATGATCATGTGCAAAGAGCCGTTGATGTTCCCCTTGAAAGGCTGTCCAGGTCCATACTCCTGGCTGCAGGCCCGGCATCTCATGCTCAGCTCCTTGCGGCCAAACTCAGCCAGGCCCATGTCCTTGACTTTGGAGTCCGCCATGGTGTCTTCTAGTCACAAGATTGGGGCCTCTATTTACCAGCTTGAGCGCAGTGCTTGAGCCAAGTAAATGGAGGCAATACTATCAACAAAATAGTATGCTCAAAAGATTGTGCAATTTGAACTTTATAGCTTTTCGAAACAGAAATAACAATCACTTCCCGAACTATTACACAACATGATGTGACGTTGTTCAACACCTGGTGGCCAAATTCCGCAGCACCCATCACTTGGGTAACGCACACATGACCTGAGATGTGGCTCAGAAGTTGGCCCAAGTAAAGTGAATGAGTGAGTCATTGAACCCATGAAACAGATAGTACTATTGATGATTTGTCATGACTGGTGACCATAAAGCCAAGCGATGGTGCTGCGTTCTTGCTTGTGAACTCCTTGCTGTTCAAAGGGTCAATGACGACCACCTAAGCTTGAGGGTCGCTCTGTTGGGACCACTTGGTTGGCATAGCACTCGCACATAGTCAACAATTCTTTCATAAATTTCCACTATGTGTGGCACCGTAACTGTATGCATATTTTTTGCCGGGGCGTCCAGGGGTTTGCCCTAATGCTGGAAAATAAGCAGAGTTCATGTTGATCAACGTGTATGCATATATTGTGCAAAATATGTATATAGTGTACTGGAAAAGATAGAAAAGTGCCAACCCGGAAAACGATAGCCAAGAAAGGGGTTTACTTAGGGGTTGTCCTGAAATTTCCATCTTTTGTATCGGCCTGTTTTTTCCAATAATTTATTAAAAATCAATGATTTTCCTATAGAAAGAGAGGCTACGTATTCATCCGCAATAGATTCGGAAACTGATCGTAGTGTTGGACGGTATTTCTACAAAATATCCCAGATGATTCGATGAATGGACCAGCGGGGAGACCATCATACCGTCGGTTACGGGACATCCATTTTCTGCCAGGCTCTCCACACCCTCCACCAAGACACTGTGTCCCGTCCAAATGTCGATCATATGAGCCATGCCGGCGTAAGCCACCATGTTCCGCGCGATGACCATGTGCGCTGGGTCCACCTGTCAGCATGAATTGTTGCTTCGTGCCGCTTCGAGCTTACCACGACTCCTGATCCCATCATTTGCTTGAATTCGCGCATTAGTATTGAACATATCTGGGCAATTGGGCTATAACAGCTATAACTAAACCATGCCCAGTTTTGAGTTACCAGTTGCCATGATTTCCCGTGAAGAAGGAGTGACTTATGGTGATTTTCTATGCTTTTCCATGATTTTCCATGGTTACGCCATGGTTATAACATAGTTTCCCCATGTTTTCCGGCCAGATCCGGCCTCTAGGGAGACCACGCGGCAGTCAGGCGCTGCCATGGCCATCCTCAAGGCGGAGTAGCCACAGTAGGTGCCAATCTCCAGGATGCTTCCGCCTACGGACTCGCGGCTGGGATTCGCTGGTGGCTGGTGACATCGTACCTGCTTGGATGGCGGGATGCTCAAGATTTTTTCGGGTGAGGTGGCTGGTTTTTCCCGAAGGTATATTGATAGCTTGGATGTTGGCAGTCGGTGGCTCCAGAACTGGCAGCTGCTCCTCGGCAAATCCACATGACCTGACCTGCAGGCCTTTCACCTACAGACAAGATACCACTCCTGGTTGATTCAGCGCTTCACTATATGATTCATTCTTGCCATGATCGATTCAAAAGAAAAACACATTGCTAAATAGGGCTGATAGGTGTTCAGGCAACCCATCAACAAAAGCGGTATCCGGAAGGACACGATAGACAACTCCAAGCAGCACCAAGCGCCTAACAGCGCTCATGAAGCCACTGTCAGTTTTTTAAAGCAGGCGTTGCACAATCAAGATGCCTCTTCAGTCACCTTCTGCAGAAAATTTATCAATCAATGTGATGCAGAAATTTTAGCTGCTTTGTGGAACTCGTCAGTGGTTGTGTGAAAAGGCGCAAACTGCCTATCCGAAACTTTTCCGATGTAGCCAGAATGACGCCCAGCATCTAGTCAATCTAGTCCTCGAGTGTCCTCTAGTCAACCCATGTCAACCCATGTCAACCCATGTCAACCCCTTTTCGCCCATGGGTCATCCCTACCTTTGGGACAGCTTCCCATTGCTTTCTGCAGCACCGTCGTCTTGTGTCGCCCAGCTACCTGGCACCACAGCCATCATTGAACGAGTTCTCCATGGGTTCTCGGTTAAACATGGGGATCCTTACAGTTACCCATGTCGACCATGATCCATCTCGCTGGCATCAACATGATCATGTGACTGCCCACCATACTTTCGCAGCAGAGTTGGCCGGCACAGTTGACGATTCTCCATCCATCTCCTTTTTCAACGCTTCCCAAGGGTTCCCCGTGGCTCCATGGCTCAACCATGGGGCCCATGCCGTGGCCATCCCCAGCTCCGAGCGGCGCCTTGAGCCACTGCCCCGCAGGATTCAGCACATCCTCCCCGAAGCGCTCGATGGCATCGCACACCGCCGCCGGGTCGCCACTGTTGGCGGTATCGAAGACGTGGCGTAGCAAACCCAGCTCCTGGACATGGAAACAGCTGAGCTTCAGCTGGTTTAACCATGTTGAACCACTAGAGTTGAAGGATGTTAGAGGATATTTCATGGCATTGAAATGTGGCTAATCAATGGTATTTAATGGCTAATCAATGGTCAACCAAGGGTGAATTGATGATGATTAATCAAAGATTATTGGCGGAAACTGATGGCTGATTAGTGGTTCGTTGATGGCTCAGTAATGGCCACCTTGTCGTTATCCAATGATGTTTATGATCTATCAGGCCACTTCACAACTAGGCAACCATTGCCAACAACCAAATGTGGGGGTCAACTACGTTGATCAATGGTGGTGAATTTCATGGGTATTGGTCATGGTCTGCTGATGGTTTTTAATTCATAATTGTCAAAAGTCGACGAGCCGTAGTAATCGCTTTTCATGGCCCACAACCACGGATGATGTTGCTTTGGATTGCTAGCTGCTAGCTAATGGGTTTCAGAATAATACCTGAGTCGTGGTTGGAGATGGTTACTTTCCGGATTGGCAATGGCAAACTAACAGTCGCGTGGTAGGATGCCCAATGATCCAGAGAAGATCATTAACAATAATATTGAAAATAATTGATTAACCGGAATTGTTCACCAACAAGCAGCGCGGGCATGGCTCTTGATTCAAACGTATTTCCACCATTGTCTGAAATAAACCAGATGTGGTTGTGAAGACCTTGCCTGGTCCCCCCAATTGGCTGGTTTATTAATATAAATATTTATTAATACTGGATGATTGGGGGCACCCCTATTTTGAGAAAACACCATATATATATATGTATATATTCTATATATATGGATCAGCAACCAATTTGCCAACTCGGCTGCTTGCAAGCCTTCCACGGTGTTCCGCAATGGCTGAGTTCGGACTCCCTATCACCCATCAGTAGTCAGTGTTCAGCATGGTTGGATGATGGGTTATGTTATCCTTGGTATGTGCTAACGTGAGAGAATCATGGTCACTGGTTAGGTGGCCAGTATCAGCTTTCCTCCTACTGTCCTCATTGAAATTGTACCCCAAGTGTTTGCAGATGTGTTTGCATAGGCAGCTTATAGACTACGCATCATCGGTTGTAATATGTTGTAATATGCTTAGATTGCTATTACCGGCGGAATATCTAGCATTGTTGGTGACCATATGTGACCATTTCTGCACATCTACGACGACCAATTCCAATGTCCTGGCCGAGTTACAAAAACCAAAGCCCGGGAAATGTGGCAATGCATGGCAATGCCTCTTGCATTCCTACAGCCCGTAAACTATGAACTTAAACTTTGGACTCCGCGTTCAAGATGGATGCTTGAGGTCAGTCTTTTTGCATCTTCCAGAACTGAAACGGTCATCTTTGATCTAGGATCCATCTGTGCAACCGTTGGACTTATGTGGGCGTAATGGGGGATCAAGCTCTTACTGCAGCATCCCAATGTCACATCAATAATTGAAGTCTTACTTCCAAATATGGCCCTTTTAGAAATCTGGTGGTGAGATTCGTGGTGAGTCTATAACCTGCTCCCCTTTTTGTTCACATCCCAAAAATCGACGCTTTTCCTGGAGGCCCCCACCACACCCTCGGTTGTTGGGGCCGAGTTCCCAAGAATGGTGATCTTCACCTACCCTGTTTCGGGATTCTTAAGAGAAAACCCACAGCCATATAGATCTTGGGTGAAGATTGGCATGGTGGGTGAAAACCGCACACCGATGCACATCCTGAGCGGCCCGTTTCCACCAGCCTTGGCATAAGGAGAACCAGCCTTGCAGAAAAGGGTGATGATGATGGCTAAGAATATTGCTGAGATATGCTTCATGATGGTTACTGACAGCTGATGCAGGTCCAAAAGCTACGGGAAAATAAGTATTTCACTATTCAGCGACATTTAGCCAACACTAACGGTTAGATTAGTACGTACGTAAGTGGTTGCCATGCAGTGATGCTTGAAAATTGCCAATGCATTATTTAAGAAATGATGAGGCAATAGTCCAGAATTTTAATGGTGGTGCATGATGCTGCTTGCAACTAGTTGATACTAGTGACTTGGCTGCAATGGCTGGGTCGCTATGATTGAAGAGAGCCTAATGACAGCATTGACGGATGGCTGCTCACGATTGCCTATGACCACGGACGTTAGACTCCTTGGAACAGCTCGACTTTCCCAGGGCTTGGGGAGTTTCCAGGACCCCTCGCAGTTCAGCTGGTCGGATCTGTTCAGAGTTTGTTCCTGTTCTTCGTTGGTCAATGGTGTGGCATAGCTGGCCGTTACTAGCCATCAATCGGCCAAATCTACGAGCAACGCATCCATCGCAGGAAAAGATCGAAGCAAACATAGCCTCACCAATGAATACATAGATTGCCAATGATTGCCACTAACCAATAAACATATAGATTCATATAGATTGCCATAGAACCCCCCCAAATCAAAATATCACATTGCAAAATTCGCAAGCTCCTGGGAGCTTCCATCGGCTCGGGAACAGGAGCACCACGCGCAGTGTTTTTTGCGACGCAACGGTGGCCCATGCACCACATAGGTGTTTCTCAAATTTTAGGGGTAATTCCAGTTCTCATCCAATATTAAGCCTTTACAATCACAACCCGTACATTTCTGGGGGTCCCAAGTTTAAGCCCCAGCCCCGAAACGATGGTCCTTGGTGGCCTGGACGCTCGAAGGTTTCACACCCTTCACCTGGCGACAGAGAGGAGTGCAACGGTACTTGACTGTTCAGTGGTGTCAAGTGGTCAATGATAAACTATGATTTACTTATGGTTATAAGAATAGGTGATTATCATGATAAACTATGAAATGACTTGTCAATATACTATGATATCTATGATTATCATTAGTGATATGACTCATGAATGATTAGTAACGAATAGTATGTATATACTAATATATACGAATGATAGTCAAATGATAAACAATGATATACGAATGATGGTAACAAATCATTGAGTGCTTAATGAGAAAGTGGTTAATGATGAACAATAAAGATTAGTAATTGAGTGGTGGTATGATTAAAGTGGCGTTGATTATGTAAGTGGATTGGTTAATCATGGAGTCTTCAACTACATGCCGGTAGTGGTAGTACCTAATGATGGAAGAAACTAATAATCAAGTGATCAATGAGTAAGCGGCTAGTGATTAAGCTATGATGACAATCATGAATGATGGTAACCAAGAATGGTGGTATAATGGTAGTAGACAACGATGGTAGTGACAATAAATCACCCTTCCCTGGGCAGTAAGTAAAAATGGAAATGAAGTATCATTAACTGTTCAACGTTCTAAGGATGGTAGACTAGGGCTACAGGGCGAACTGACCCACAGCCACATGACAACGCAATCTACCAAAATGTACATTCTATATTTAGAAGGTAACATGGAATGGAATTGTAGGGTACAGTCGCACACTCAATGGGGGCAGACTATACAACACGAACACGCGTGGCTCATGCACGCGCGGCGTTAACCGTCGTGGCTGGTGGTAACCCCAAGTGATGGTAGTTGACTGTGGCTGATAAGCATTATAGACTGGTGACAAATGTTGATAGTTTACAAAGGTTGCTAATGGTTGGTAATGGCTGATAATGGCTGATAATAGCTGGCAATGCTTGGTGATGGTTGGTTAAGGCTGGTAGTAGTTGATGATGGTTGACAATGCTTGTAAATGATGGTGAATGATTTCGTTCCTTGCTCACACTTCTTGCGCAATCTCCTCCGAGTCGCGCTATGGATTAAACGTAAAAATTAGGGGCTGTTCTGGCCAATGATTGTTGATGCTGCCCAATGATGGTTCATGATGGTAAGTACTGCGATGGCTCAAGTACCATCTATGGAAAATCGGGAAAAGTCTGATTTGGGCTTGGTAGCTACCATCATTCGTGCCAATCACGTACCAGCAATTACTAACACAAATGTTTCATCGGAGCAGTGACGGTGGTTCGGCCATCAAAAATGATGCGCGCATGCCGACTATTGTTGTACAAGGCTTGATGGTAATGTTGGTTTCTGATTAGTATCTACCTGTGGGTTTCATCTATTTTCATTACTTTAGGGGGGGTTACACTAATCAGAAACCAATCATAAACCTAGGGTTTATTAATCCTGGGTAGCCATTAATGTTTACCAACCGCTTTTAATGAGGTCCCTGAACCTTTACTAACACTTGCGGGACCTCAAACCCCCAACCGTGTCCACGGATCCCACCCTGGGTCTTGGCGCCGCCGTGGCAGCGTGGCGACGGCAGGCGCCACGGCCCAGGCAAAACATGGCTACCGAGCCCGATGTGGAGATGTTCTTGACTCTTGATCTTGAAAATTAATGGGTGTACACGGTGTACATGTTCATATTTATTCCCCATCTGCCAGGTTAAGGTTGGTAGGCTTTGTCAGGCTTGTCCTCCTTCTTCTCCTCTTCCTCCACTTTATCCTTCACCTCCTCCTCCTCCTTCGTCCTCGCCTTCTCCGAGCTTCAGATGCCAGTGGGCTGTGCCGGGCCCGAAGGAGCGGCGGATCCCAGTGGGCTGCGCGTGGCCCCAACAGCGAGTGTCCGATCCCAGTAACCCGTGCCGGACCCGATCCGCCAGATAGAATGCCAGAGAGGATGCCAATGAAATCGTCAGATGCAATGACAGCGAGCGAGGATCTCAGATGGAATGCAAGTAAGAATGCAAGCAGGAATCTCAGAGATAATGCCAAATAGAATGCCAGCGAAAGAAGATCCCAAATAGAATGTCAGCGGGAACGGCATATAGAACGCTAGCAATGAAGGAAAATGCCACGTAGACAGTCAGATGTCAGGTGCAATGCAACGCTTGTCATTTCGAACAAGCGCCAAACTCATATGCGACTGAGAGTGCTGATCTGTGACTTCGCAGAATCATTGCCATGGTGATCCAAGAGCAATACTTCCTGTCATGAAACCACACTGTGGGAATGCCAGGGTGGGGGTCACTCGAAATGAAATAATTTTGATATTTGCATTTGGGCATTGTAGATCTATGGATCGCAAAATCTATCAATCTATCTATCTATCTATCTATCTATCTACCTATCTATCTATCCATCAATCTATCCACGCATGCTTCGATCCATCTATCCATCTATCGATCTATATATCTATCAATATCTATCTATCCTAATCGATGTACCCATCTATCCACCTGGTCATTAATCCATCTATTCATCTATTCATTTACCTATCTATTCATCTATCTATCTATCTATCTCATCTATCTAGATCTATCTTTCTCTCTATCGATGCACCTATCTATGTATCTATCTATCTATCTATCTATCTATCTATCTATCTATCAATGCATGCATCTATCCTATGGATCTAGATCTATCTCATCGATTTAGATATTTCTATCTCTCTCGACCTATCTATATGTATCTTATCTATCTGTCTATCTGTCTATCTTTTGTTCTATCTATCTATCTATCTATCTATCTATCTATCTATCTATCTATCTATCTATGTACCTCTCTATCTAGCC
Source organism: Symbiodinium kawagutii (assembly GCA_009767595.1). Taxonomy (NCBI): domain Eukaryota; class Dinophyceae; order Suessiales; family Symbiodiniaceae; genus Symbiodinium; species Symbiodinium kawagutii. The sequence continues at coordinate 199,499 of VSDK01020215.1, read as the reverse complement.
CATCTATCTCATCTATCTTATCTATCTGTCTGTCTATCTTTCTATCTATCTCTCCATCTATTAATCCATCTAAATCTAACTCTATTTCTATCGAGCTAACGATCCATCTATCTATCTACCTTTTTTATCTTTCTCTCTATCAGTCTATCTATCTAAATCTATCTGTCCATCTATCTGCATATCTATCTACCGGTCGATCTACCTATCCACCCATCGATCTATCTATCTATCTACTTCTTGGTCTTTCTCTATCTAAGTATTGTGTGTTACCTCTATCTATCTGAACCTAGTTCTAACTCTATATCTATCTTTCTTTCTTTCTTTCTTTCTTTCTTGCTACCTGAGTCTACCTGTCTATCTATCTATCTATCTATCTATCTATCTATCGAACGATCTATCCATCTATCTTTCTTTCTTATCTATCTCTTTATCTATCTCTACCTTTATCTTTCTTATCTATTCTATCCATCCATCCATCCATCTGTCTATCTGTCGATCTATCTGTCAATTATCTTTCACTCTATCTATATCTCTCTCTCTATCCTATCTATCTTATCTATCTGTCTTTCTTTCTATCTATCTTTCTAGCTATCTATCTACCCCTCCGCCTGTCTATCTATCTATATTATCTTATCTATCTTCACTCTATCTACCAATCGATCTATCTATATCTCTATCTATCTCTCTTTGTATCTATCGAAAGATCGTTCTATCGATCGATCGATTGATTGATCTATCTATCGATTGATCTACCTATCGATTGATCTATCTATCTATCCATGTATCTATCTATCTATCTTTCTTTCTTTCTATCTATCTCTCTATCAAGCTTTCTGTCTATCTAATCTAACTACCCTATCTATCTATCCATCAATTAAGTGATCTATCTATCTATCTATCGAATCTTGCTATCACTGTGTGTTGTGTGTTTGTGTATCTATTTCTTTACTGGTTTGCATTGACTCTTGTCTCCAAACATGTGTCTGTCTATGCATGTGTGCGTGTGTGTGTGTGTGTTTGTTTGTTTGTTTGTTTGTTTGTTTGTTTGTTTGTTTGTTTGTTTGTTTGTTTGTTTGTTTGTTTTTGCAATCATTTGGATGTGTCCGCGTGCCTTCAAAGAAAATTGTGTCGATCTGTCCATCCATGTCCATCTACGTCCATCTACCCTTTTATCTATATCTGCATGTACCTGTGCAAGCACTAAAAAGTATGCATTCATGCTTTACACATTCATGAATTTACATTTGTACATAGGAAATACATATATATATATATGCGTGTGTGTGTGTGTGTCAATGTAAACAGAGATCGATAGATAGACAAATCTATGCATGTAAGCTGAGTAGGCTGCGGGCGTGTCTTTTGTGCATGTGCAACTTGCACGCAAACGTATCATATATGACTTACACTCATAAGGATAATTGTGGACACGTGCATGGGCGTTCCTCACAATAAAGGGCCCCACTGCGAAACATGTCAATGACTTGGGAGATATATGTGGGGGTGCGTTTCGATTTTTCTCAGGGTGTGATTCTAGGTCTTTCAGGAGCTTTTTTCATGATATGCCGGCTCCACTTTAGGACCTCAACAAATCCATACAGAATCTACGCGTCTGTCGGTGCACCCAATGAAATGTCAATCAATCTTTCTCGCATTACCTGCATTACCATTTGCAATGTATCAAGTCATATTTCAAGGACACTGCATATCCCTCTACGTATGCGTGACAATAAGTACATACAAATAGAAAAACAAAGCAACATGGCTTTAGATAGGGAATCATTGGTAATGCTGCTTTCGCGTAACAGCACCAGAGTAGGTATCTATATGGGTGTGCATGTGCAAGTGGTGCCGATAGGCCTAAACAAATACATTCAAACCCAGCAACCACCATCTGCACATACCATGAAATGGCGGTGTCCAAGCTACCAGTCATCAAGGGGTATAATCCCAGGATGACTAACAAGCAAATCATAGGATTTGGTGAACCAAGCAAGAAAATGAGAAACTATCCTAGTTGCGACTCGTTTCCATCGTTCATGCATGGTAGCTTCTTGGGATTTTTACTAAAAACCAACTGCTTGTAGCCAGCTTTGGTGATAGGGGGGAATCAACAATCCGCAACTCCTATCCCAGCCGGGACCACCCTGAACTCGGAACTGCTGATACCATGAATGGTTCCATATGGTTCCACTACTGTTCATCTGCCACTGCAGTTGAGCATTTCCTAGCTGAACTCATGCTCACAGAATACAATAGGCGTATATCTAAACACGCACATGCGTAAATACAGCCGTGGGTCCTTGCTGATCATCCCGGGGTTTTGGATGGATGAACATCCCACCAGGTAGTGACGCAGGGCCAAGCATAGACAACTATATATCTATATATACATATATTCGCATGTAGGTATAACCAAGCAAAAGTGCTATGCATGCTTACATACATACACATATGTGCATCCAAATCAGCAACGATCCAGTTCAGATCAGTTAATGTGACTATAGCCTACTGTGCTGGGATATTCCCATGATGGTTGCTAGCGACCGGGGACTGGTCTCCAGCCTGAATAACCGTGAAAAATAATGAACTGGTTGGTGGTTTCAACCTTTATGAAGAATATCAGTCAACCAACCAGCCATTTCATGCTACTAATGGTGAATGATACTGGTTAAAGATATGAATCATGGGCAATGGCTAATGGGAGATCCAGCTAAGCCACTAGCTCAACCAGTGACCCATAGTGATCCAATAAAAGCTTGTCTTCACAGCTGGCTCACGGCCATGCATTGCCCCAATCCGCACGGCGCGCTTGGAAATTTCTTTGCCGCGGAGCGCGAGGATTTCGGCGCTTTCCTGGTGCTCCACCGTGGTCACGTGCTGAGGTCGGTAATCTCGGTTCATGGATCCGTCGCGGCTTCAGAAAAATGCCCGGTAAGTTCTGGAACAGCACCGCACTGGTTCTGGAGCAGCTCCCCAGGCCGATCCCTCACATCTTAGAACGCCACAGCTTGAAAATGCAAGTTTCACTCATGTCTGTTTGGGAGCATTTCCTCATCAGAACATCTGCGGGTTTGATGTAACCTGTAGCTATCATGGTCTGGAAATAACAGTCCGCCCACCTGAAAAATATTGTGATTCCAGATTTGCTTCAGGTTTACATTTTTCCTCCAGCATACCGCAACGGAAGCAGAGTCAACAGACTGGTCATCCCTTTTACTTGATCAAAAGGGAACCTGTTCATTGATGGCAGCAGCAGTCCCAATTGAAAAACAAAGGCCACAAGTACAAACAGAAGTAGTCTCGTGCTACAAGTTCAGTTGAACGATCGAAACCCAAGATCATTCCCAAACGGATATAAATGGATATGATCCACTAAAATGATAAACCAACAGCGGTTTTTACCACTCACTAGCTATCCTAGGGTCCAGATGGGTCCAGTTGCAACGACCCAAAAAACCAGCTAATCACTTGAACAATCAAGGGAACAGTTCAAACAAATATAAGACCACGGAACGCCACGGAACAAGGGAGAAGGAACACAACAAAAGAAATGCACAAGAAGACTGGCAAATCACAAAATTCTTCAGGCCAGGGGTATGCGTGGAAGCGAGCATTGCAAATTGAATATATCGAATGAGATGATAATGCTGAATGGAGGTTGTTGAGTCATGAAAAGATCCATCGCAGTAATGTGAAGGTTCCCTACTGTATCTGAAACCTGGAGGGGCTGTGGCAAATCGAGCCCATTGATATGGTATAACTTGGTGTAGCCATAGGATTCGGATTTTTTCGTGGGCCCCGTGCCTGCAGGTATTAAAACCAAAAGCAACTTCAGCCAATGCCAATACAAATGAATCGAAATGGGTGGTACCTTCTGACGGATCTGGCAATGCAAAACCCATGTGTCACCATCACAAGGTTAATCTACCAGAGCGCACTATCAGCCGACTGCGCGCGGTCTCCTAAGTCGCCCAGATCGCATCAAATCAATGAGGTAGATGGCCTCCGAGAATGCGGCTGGGCCATGTTTCAACGGTGCACATGTCATGGCGGCACCCAGCCATTGCAGGAGCTCCCTCCGTGGTTCACCCAGCAAAGGTCACCGTTGAGCCACCGTTGAGCCACCATGAATTACAACATTAACCATCAAGTGACCAGAATGTAACCCACCATAGATTAACCATGACTTGACCAGCAACAACAAATCTTTGGACCATCATTAAGCATACATTAGCATACTAACCACCATGTGCCATCATCGCTCAACGTTTTGATCATTGTATCAGCCGTTGCTAACGACTGTTAACCATCATCAAGCATCATGATTAGCCACTGCCCACTGCCAACATCTGCCAACCAAAATCGACCATCAATGTTCTACCATTTAATTCGTCAACCGTAAATTAACTGTCACCCAACCATCGTTGAACAAGCAACCATCATTTAACCATCAATGGGTATCATTCAATCATCAACGACCCACTAATCGTCAAACAGCCATCTTTGAACAATCAACCATCATTTCACCATCAATGAAGGAAGCGCTTAAATCAACCATCAATCAACCATCGCTCAACCATCAATCAACTATCAATCAACCTCCAATCAACCATCATCATCCATCATCTAAATAGCAAATCATTGTTGCCCCACCCAGAAACCATATAAATCAACCGTGCTTAAGCACTCAAACTACATCGAACTAACTCAACTTTCATTTCTTCACCCAATGCGAATCCCTGGGTGATGAAATGTAACCACTGTCCTAACCATCACTGGATCCATCGCACCACTTGCTCCAACCCGCTCTCCCGTGGGGCCGGGGTACCCCGGGTACCCCGGGGAATGGCCCCATCGACATCTCCTGGCCCCCCGCGCCTCGGGCCATTGGGTCTGAGCGCCACAGGCGTGGACTGCGCAGCAATAGCTGGACTCCTGGCGACGTCCAGCGAATGGTTCACCAAGAAACCCATGGGAGCTCACCGTTAATCGAGCAACTGAAATTGATGGCTAATTGATGCTGCATTTGATGATTAATAACTAGTTCATGGCTTATTGATACTGAATTGACGGTTTATTGATGCTGCATGGATTGGTGATGCCTAGCGGCCTAGCGCATGGTTGAAAAATTATGATGTTTCACTCACTGGTTGAGCATCATTGGCAAATATGGAGATCACCGAGTAGTGAACAAAGGTTCACCGATAGCTGCGAATAGTGTATCAGTTCATCCTGGCTTTCTTCACGTCCAAGCGGCCGAAACAAAGGAGTGGTACCGGTCACTGATGGTGCTGGATGAATTTGGGCAATGGAACATCCATGAACAAGCTGCAAATGTTCACCACATGTTTGTCATGCCCATCAATGATTCGTTTTTCACTGGATCTCCAATCATGGGAAACAGATACTGACCATTGTCGCCATCAACGAACATTCTGACATATTCTGACTGTAGGCAGACATTGGGAATCAAATGGATCTCCCATGATACCAAGATATACTAAGTCACCAAAAGTTACGTCATCCTCTCGCCGTCCACCCCCACCTCCACATGCCGCGAAGTGCTGCTCTGATGTTCCTGCGGAGCTGGTGGAGCCGCAATCCGTCGCGATCGATCACTGAAAACCGTCCACCGTCATCCATCACCATCACCATCACGTCAGCAACAGGCATGCGAAATGTATATCATGTGAGTCCTTGGTGTGCAAACGTATGCAAGCGTGAGTGCCAATGCAAACATATGTGCCAATGTATATGCACATCGCTATGGAATGGATACACGCGCATCTTGATTTGAACATGTACTTACCCGCATGCATGTACTTACATCTGTATGTACTTAGTATGTACCTAGGTACGTGATTGTACGAATTGTACGTGCGCATCTCTCTATGCAATGGACGGGTTCTCGGTGGCGATCCGAGAACCGATGTGGTGATGGGATCAGCGTCCCTGTGCGTCGGCACCTCCAAGATCTGCAAGGTCCAGCTCCATAGGCTGCACTTCCAACAGCTGCTGATGACGCTGCTGAAAGCGATGGGGTTCGAATCCCTGGGCGGTGGCAAGCCCCGAAATCATCCCATTTTACGGTGGGGAAAGCATCAGTTGCTATGAGGAGAATCATCACATATCATCAGTATTCATCATCTATCATGGACTAATGTTACAGAATGTTACGAGTGGTCAATCCATTGGTCAATCCATTGGTCAATCCATGGTTCATGACGCTTCGGGGAACTCGCACTTGGAATCCCTGCCGCCATGAGCCAGGCATAGTTAGGCTACCCAAGGACCCATTGGGAGAATCTTTCTTCGGAGATCACCACTTTATCACCCTGGGTGTTCCCAGCTTACCATCACATCACGCAACTCGCAACCATCGCCTAGGCACAGCTCATGCTGTGGAAGCTGGATCAATGTCTGCAGGGCTTCCCTCCAGACGCTCTTTCGCTCCTTGCAAAATGCATGCGCAACCACCGTTCTCGGGACGGACTGCTGGGCGATGCTTACTGATGACTCATGCTCAATGATTGTTAAATGAGTGATATGGTGATAGTTAATGAGTAGCATGCGTACTGTTTGTCAAAGATGATTGTTGGTGATTCATGATTATTGATGGTGATTTATGACGTTTCATACTTGTTGATCATGCTTAGTCATGGTGCATAAGGATCCATGAGTGTTGATGATGGCTGTTGATGAGTGAGAACGTACTGATGGCTTGTGATGCCTTCTATCAGCACAGGTTCTTGGCGGTTGCGGATGGTTGGGAAACATGATTGACAGCTGATATTAGCCACAACTGGTCATTTAGGGTCAGTTGCGGTCAATACCAGTAATACCAGTGGGGAAAAAAGGCCACTAACAGCTGAGCGTCAATAAGAACAGTGTTGGGTGGAATGGGGCTGTGCTTTTTTGTGCTCAAGCTCAGTTTCAGATCTTGACACCCCTTTTGCCCCGAATAGCTGGTCCATCGCAGGTCAGAACCCTCCTGGCAGCTCCAAATTGCTGCCCCTTTAAGGGCCCTTGAAAAGGCCATACAGTCCACTGCCACCCAGGCACCCAGCATGCTGTGCTGCCGAGATTCACACGCCTTGGTCAAAGATCCGAAGGAAATCACGTCCATGCGCACCTGTTTCTGGTCAACTTCTGTGGATGGCTAATGGTGAACTCAACCATGGCTAATCGTAACAAACGATCAATTTTTGGTTGAAAATGATTGATGATGGTTGGTAGAGTGATAGTCATTTTGGTTTGGTTTTGTTTTCGGCAATCGTGGGCCACAAACGCGGAGCCAGTTTTGGCCATACTGTATGTTGTATTATCTCATAGTCAAAGTTATTTTCGTTTCTTGCAAACTAGAAGAGACTTAGAAATCGGATCATCATCTGTGGTTGTTAATGATGGTGAACTCACCCACCGCGGTTAATCAATGATGATAAAGTATTGGCTGAAAAACGGTTGATAATGGTTGGTAAAATGATGATGGTATATGGTTGTTGCTATTGGCTTATCATGGGTAACGGTGGATGTGTATTCATGATTGGTAAAGGTCTTTACAATTGTTGACACATGGGATGTCATAATGGAGAAACTACCCAGTATACATGTATGTATATCTGCATGTATGGGCGTCTCTATCTATCTATCTATCTATCTATCTATCTGTCTATCTATCTATATAATCTAATCTAATCTAATCGAATCTAATCTAATCTGGTCTATCTATCTATCGCATTGAACCAATGCTTTGTGACTTGCTAGGCTCAGGATATATGTGCCAGAAATGCTAGACTGACCAGCGTGGCAATGTTCACCAGCCGCGCTTGGCTGGTCAAAGGCTCTTATGGCGAATCACGGATGCCATACCAAGCAACCAACGCCAGCCTCAGCAGTGCTCATTCTTGATGCCATGGCGTAATCTCCAAATGGCCCAAACCATACATGTTTGATTTCTATACCTGTGCGCCTGTGAAATTAAGCTAAATTTATCGCAAAATGAATCTACAATGTATGTGCCACATCTTGTTGGTCGTGGCGCATACCTATCGCCTGGAACCAGCCATCTGTCCATGAAGACTTTCACATGAATCATCCTTGATTATACCGTATATATTTGTAGTTCACGTAGCCATTGTTCTTGGACCAATTTACCATAGTATAATACCATAGTTAAGTTAAGTATCATCGATCGATTTTCACGAAACCATGATTGATTCACCAGTATTCACCATGATTCAGTCAGCATTTAAGCATCATGTAGCAATCATCTTACCAAGATTCACCATCAAAAAAGCTCGACCCTCCAACCCTCCAACCCAACACCTGTAACTGCGACATGTCCTTCAGCAGCTTCACGGCTCCCTGGTCTTCGATGGCCGCTGCCATTGCTGACAACGCTGCGTTGGTCAACCTGGTAGCAGTGCATCAGCAGCGCTTGAACAGCAGAGTTTCAGCCATAAACCCCCGATGATATGGAACTATGCATCTGTGAGCTGGATCACGACCTTCATCCATACCAACCTAAAACAACCTGAGCCAACCTGAACCACCCTGAGCCAACCTGTGAACCACCTGAACCACCCTGAACCAACTTGACCAACCTGTGAACCACCTGAACCACCCTTGAACCAACCTGAGCCACCCTGAGCCACCCTGAACGACCTTGAGCCCCTGAGCCAACCTGAGCCAACCTGAACCACACCAATTGAACCAACCTGAACCACACCCTGAGCCACCCTGAACCAATTGGAACCACCCTGAGCCACCCTGAACCACCGTGAGCCAGCTTTAGCCACCCTGAACCACCCTGAGCGACCTGAACCAACTTGAACCAACTTGAACAACCATGAACCACCCTGAAAAACCTTGAGCCACCCTGAGCCAACTTGAACCAACCTGAACCAATTTCAACCAATCTGAACAACCCTGAACCACGCTGAGCCGCCTTGAACGACCCTGAGCCACGTTGAGCCAACCTGAGCCACCTTGAACCTACCTCCTGAGCCAACTTCAACTACCCTGAACCACCCTCAACCAACTTCAGCCAACCTGTGAACCAACCTGAGCCACCCTTGAACCAACCTCAGCCACCCTGAACCAACTTGAACCAACCTGAACCGTTTCCATCGCAGCCCCGCTGCCCTCCGCACCCTGGGCTGCGGCCCTTGGCGCTGGCAGCCACTTCCATGGCCACTGCGGCAGGTTGCAGGAGCTCCAAGCTGTTCCTGGCCGCTCGGCTCGCATCGAACTGTTCCAAGGCTCGGGAATGGCTTAATGGTAACCCATATTAATCAACCAGGGGTTTAACTTCATCCTGGGTAGCCACTATTGTTGTGCAAGGCTTGATGGTAATGTTGGTTTCTGAGACTTGTATCTACCTGTTGGTTTCATGCCTATTTTCATTACTTCAAGGGGGGTTACACTAATCAGAAACCAACATTACTGTGGTTGATATGATGTCGATGTGTGGTTGATATGATGTCGATGTGTTGGCAAATGTTGGTAGATTGGAATAGTTGGATATAGTTGGTAATGGCTGGTGGTGATAGAGTGGCAAGTTTCACTTGCCGACAAGTCTGTCCAAAAGCTAGTGGTTGGTGTTGAGTGGTAATGGTTGGCAATGGCCATGATGGTGATTGGTCGTTGATCATGGCGCCGAATGACAATCATCCGGCAGTAGCTAGCTGAACCATTTCCCTGTCCGGGAGGGTCTGACTTGGTACACGATCGATCTAATCTACTCCAGCATGACATGTAGTGGCAGTGGCTAGGTATGACATGGTGTATACTACCTTGGACAACATTATTCATTGTAAAGAAATCTGTTGGTCTTGGTGTATACCACCGCCATTGCTATAGGATGTGGCAATATATCATGTGTATGATGGAAAGAAACTGGAATTATGTAATTTGGTAGAAGAATCAGGTGCGTATCTTGATGGGGAGCGTGGTATCTTTAAGGGACCAGATAGCAATATAGAAATCCAACCATGAGAAGCCATTTTTGGAGATTGGAGTTTTGAGATACGATGGCTTCAATACAGCTGGTTGCTCACAACGCGCCATTTCGCAGAAAACCACACGGTACCTATTCATCTGTCAAAAAAGGACACTTCTCAGTAGTTTTCTCAAACAATCATTGTGATGACCTTGTGAACTATTTGTGGCTTATTGGTGAGCCCTTTGGATTATATTTTAACTGTGCCATCCTACTGCGCAATATTTATATATAATCACTATGGATCTAGACTATGAAACTTTACGATTCTTAAGTGGGCGCTTCTCAAAATAGGGGACCCCCAAATCATCCATTGATAATTTCTTTAAGCAATGATAACCAACCATTTTTGGGTACCCCAATGGCTTGAGAAACACGCCAGTATCCATGGGTCAAAGCACCCCAAAAGTGGATGCAAACAGCCCCGGTCCTCCAGTACACCATGCGTCCCATGCTGCTCATCACTGTGGACAGCACGTAGGTGTCATAGCGTATCGCCATGTGCTGAAGCTCTTGGAACAAATGGCAGGCGCTACTCCAAAGGTGGCAGCTGGAATGGCCTCAGAGCTCGGTCAGCGGCGCCAGACCTGATTAATGTTTATTAGAGCTGAAATGTTCAGGTAATTTTGTAACAATGAATATTTATTTGATGTGAGAGGTAAAAAGTTCAGCTGAAAAATTGGATAAAATTGGCACCTCTCGAGCATGAATGCCCAATGACTTTGCAGGGCGTTCCCAAGAAAGGCCACATTGGCGCGGAGAGTGTCCCTGCGCATCTCCTGACGAACTGCGCGTGCAGAGGCCCCCGAGTGAAGGATGTAGTGCTGGGATGGGGGCGGACATTCCACGGACATAAATCACAACTGCGAATCACATGCCCACTATGCAGATCCTATCTAAATATGAAAATGAATGAAAATGCCTAATGTCGTCAAGTACATCGGCCTGCGCACACCTGCAGACCGTGGTACATCTCTTGATGCCAAGTCGCACTCGTTGCCCTGACTCATGCCCCTGAAATCTGAACATATACTTTTACAGGTTTGTCCTAACAACTCGTGGTTTGCTCACGAATAATTGCGAAGTGAACAACTGGATGGTGCTCGTAGGTACCACCATGGCGACAGGCGCAAGCCGCCAACGAGGGCACTTGCTACGGGTCAGGCGGCAGGTGCTGAGCTGCATCCAACACTTGCTGCTTCGACGCATGGCTAATGATGGTTGATGATAGTTGATGATGGTTGATGGCTCTGGTTAGTAATTATGATTCATGATGATTCATGATGAATCATTGCCAATTTCTGGCGGTTGGGATGGTGGCTTGTCGAGCTTGATGTGCAATGAGGAATGACGCTTAGCAGCTCCCGAACTCCTCACCTTTGACACCACACCGCCTGGTGCCCAGTGGTGGCAAGCTCCAAGAGATCCGGCGATGACAAGCCGCAGCTGACCATGGCATACCACCGTTGCCTTATGGCTATGGGTCAATATTAAGCAACCAACTAATGGGGGATTTCCACCAACAATAATAGGGAAAACAATGGTTAATGATAGGGGAACCAGGGGTACGGGGTTTTGACCCACAGCCTTATGAATGCTATTGACTAATGGCCCCCGTGTGAAATTTTTCTTGACGGCGAATTTCGTGTGATGCCAATGGGCGAGTGGGAGCTCGCCACATCTCTCAGCATCGCGGAGGAGACGCTGAACGACTCTTGGACCATCCCCGATTCCTAAATGAATCTAAATGAGCGCTGTTTTTTTTTGGGTGGTTCAAGGCTCACACACTAGGGGGGGTTCGCGAAGCCCCAGAGCAGAAAACAGCATATGAGTTGCTCACCTTCTTCGCCAGTTCTGATATCCAATGGGTTTGCCGCTCTGATTTATCCCAAGCTTCTCATTGAAAACCTATGCTTTAACGCGCCTTCGCGAACGGGCTTCGCGAACCAAAATCAACACGGTACGCGAGAGCCTTCGCAAGGCTTCGCAGCCCTACAAACACCAAGGAAACGCGTTCGCGGCAAGATGATGAGCTCCCTCCTAGTTTAAATTCTTTGATCCCAAAAAAACGATGCTCAAAGAATTTCAAATAATCTAAGTAAGATGTTCTATCATTTAATCAGCTAAAATGTTCTATCATCTAATAATTTCATATAATTCCGGATGTCCCATCATGTGGTAAATGACGATGTTCTAGCATTGTTTTATAGGTTAAATTGTTTAATGCTGAATATGGGGAACGTTCTACTTCAGATGGTTATGAGGAGAACGCTTGGCACCAAGATCCCGCTTGGCGCTTGGTGACTGTGGTACAACATTCCAGGGCTGGTTGCCGTGACCACGAACAACAAGCGTCAACAATCAGTGTTGTTAAACTCCATTGACCCTGAACCCTAAACCCTAAAACCCTAAACTACCATCAACAACCAAAACACCCGTGATATAGGGTTAACAACCATCAACAACCAGTGTCGAGGTTTATATCACAGTGCATTGTTGCTGCTTATTGATCGTTGCTCAAGGGAATCAAGCACAGCAATGAATTAACAAAAAGACCTGCTATATACTATTCTACAATGGCAGAAACAGCACCGTCAACTGTCAAACGATCCTCAAAGAATAGGACATGTACATTGTTATTGATTCCTACTATTCACCATTGACCATATATGATGTATCGTTTCATGGTTGGCAATCCTGTTATTGCCCTGCTAAGCAGCATCAACCAGGACGATACCACGTGATGCCCCAGTTTTATAGCAGCCTACCTGTATTTTTCCATCGCCTTGGGTCGAGGGCGACTATATTACATCTATCTATCTACCTATCTATCTAAGCTAATCTAATCTGATCTTACATATATTATATATCTTATCTTATCTTATCTTACCTTATCTTATCTTATCTATCTATCTACCTGATGCTTTCCCAATTCATAGGGAGCCCCCCCAAATCATCCATTAGAATCCTTGCTGAAAATAAACCAAGCATTTTTGGGTACCCCAATGGCCTGAGAAACCATCGTATGAATTCAGGAGAGGCAGTTCCCTCCTCCCAGCTACACTTGTGACCCACCTGGATCGTAACTGTTTAGTGACTGGGCTCAGTTCTGCTAGAGGGTGCAACTAACCATCATCATATTCACCATGACATGTTGACCATCATGAATCACCACTATCAACCACTATCAACCAGCATCAGCAACAGTGAACCATTACTACCAATGCCAATGCCCATCACTATCCATTCGATTGACCGTGATCCCAGGGAAACCCTGGGCATCCGTTCGGGTCCTTCAACAGCTCGGAAGTCCAGGTCCACTGTTTGGCGTCGCGCAGGCGTCGTAAGGCTAAGGGCAAGTTGTTCACCGAAAGGCTGGATGGCCTCGCCCAGCGGTCGCATAGACAGTGAAGTAGCTCGTGCTTAAATCTTAATAGATGTGAATCGTTGATTAAAGTTGATGTTAATAGTTGATCTAAAGTTGATGTTAATAGTTTCTTGAGATGATTCACTGGCTGATGGTTACTACTCACTGATGATGGTCAAATACCACTAGTAATAAATGATAATGATGATGATAATTCGAGAAGATTAAAAGAGCGGGAGGCTGGCTGCGCTGAATGGATGACAGAGAGATCCACCGAAAGAGCGAGGGCAGCTGAATCTATCAGTCTAAATGTCTATCAGCGACTTGAATAATGAGCGGCTGACAATGGCGACAAGAAGATGACGCTGGAGTGGTGGTGATGATGGCGATGATGTGAAAAACACATGTATCATGTGCCAAATGTGCCGACAAAAAATGCATCGAGATGTGCACTCACCAACATAAAATGCCCTTTGCGGTAAAGCCCGGTAAAGCCACCTTCACCTGCTGTCTCAGAGCTGCGCTTTCAGCACAAACCTCTGAGGCCGAGTCTACTTGTTCACCCTCCTGGAGCGCCAAACTATGCTGAACATGCAGCTATTCGCAGCAGTCCTACCTTTCACATCTCTTTTCCCTCTGACTTCCTCTGGACTACCTGCTGCAGCTTTTGTCAGACCGACAAATAGAGGCGCAGATAAACAAACCACCACCAAACCTCCAAGAACTCAAAACGAATTCCATTGTGGAACGTCCAAGCCATCAAAACGCAGCTCCGAAACATGGAACTTCAAAGCCACGTCTTGAGCATGAGATACCATGAGCAGCGAGCATGCTCGGTGTTGAAAGACGATTTTCCAAGCACTGCCAGACACCGGACGGCTTTGACCAGCCTTACCTGCTGACTCTGTGGCGTATGGCGCCGTAGAGAGCCAGCGTGACGTCCCATTGCAAACTCTGCGCAGCCGCGTGCATGAACAAGCCTGGCTGCAAATTCTCGTGTTCACCACCCTGATCCAAGGTTCCGATTGCAAATTTTCTCGATTCGAATACTGCATGCAACTGCTACACATGCTACGCAGTTGTTGCCATTCAAAATTTGATTCTACCCGGCAGTTGTAGATCACTTCCCAGCGTCGGATTGGGACCTGACATGACCTGACATGAATGTGTAGCCAAGAAAAACTGGCGCTTCCCATGACCAAGTCGGTTGGGGGGTGCATCCTGTCAAATGCAAGCGGGCCGCCCAGTGACAGGCATGGATCTTGATGGGCACTAGGTGCAGGTGATTTTTTCACATCAAGATGTAGGTACAATCGTTTGTTCATATTTTACACCTATTCATATGTTTTCATGTTTTTTTGATCTTCCACGTTCAGGTGTACAGACCTTTTCAAATTCTGTGCGAAAACATACCTTTTTTTGCAGATGTATGAACATGACTGCCGATGCATCGAACATGAGCCCAGCAAACATGAAGCATTGCCAGCCAGCTGTATCAACCACAATAAAACATCACCGACCGTCATATCAAATTGACCACTATTGACCACTATTAACATGCATAATTCTACGAACCACTATGAATAGTGATCTCTTAACCACATTTAACCACCATCAACCATCATCGACCATCATTAACATATATTAACATTGTCTCTCCATCCCGATGGATTCACCACGCCCTAGACCCAACTAAGAAGTGAGAGGAAACAAAGCTAGCTACAAACTTTCCCTAAGCTGCCATCAAGCATCGTCAAAACTACTAATAATTCACATTCATTGGGTTTTATTTGACTGTTGTTGTCCCGCACCATGTCCACCGTCCACCCGTCGCAGCTTTCAGCAGCCATACCATGCCATATATAATCATTGCTGAGGAACTCTGGCTGCCGGAATCGCATGGAATCGCAACCACTTTTTGCAGCATGAGGGTTTATGGCAATAACCCTGGCATTCATCACCATTTTCCATCATTGACCATTATCAATTCGCCATCACTCACCTTTCTTGGCCACCACCATGACCCATCATGAACAGCAACCAGCAAGATCCTCTTCCCCAGCGCGACATGCCTTCACGACAACCAAAAACGACTGACCAAATGATCGACCAAGTTTAAACCAAGTGGCTGTGCTTTTCTCCTGTGATCTGCAGACCTTGTCGGACGGAGATTCGGAGCAGCTTCAGTGCTCGTTTCACCTGCATGGTGCGTGCAGAAGCCGCCAGGTTGGCCTCCAGCATGGCTGCATAAGGCACCTGCGGTCGTGATCAGCCAAGCAGTCAAGTTGAAGCAATCAAGCATGAAAACCTTTGCAAAACTCACCTGGCGTGTGGGTTTTCATCATTTTATCATGATGTATCATGATGTTTTTGTTGAATTTCGTCTGCGCTGCCATAAATTATCACCAATCGTTGTCAGCAGAACCTGTACGAATCAGGCGCGATCATTCCGACAGGGCCCGCTTTATCATCACGATGACCCCTCTCAGCCATTAGCAATTACCAGTACCATTTTATCATTTGCCAATCAATGAACCAACCCATACCAACCCCTATTAACATTGATAGTTAACCCTTATTAATAAGCATTCATAGCAATCTTCTTGCAACGATTCACCATGATTCACTGCCAGGATGCTTCATCCTGACTATCTTTCAGCGCGAGGATCACGTTCCTCCAAGTCCTATCCCATTTGGGCTTCCGGCTGTTGGTTCTGACGTTCGAAAAATCTAGCAATTGTGATGGTCAATGATGGTTAGGGAAGAGGGTAAGAATTCTTAACTGATGAAGAAATGATGGTGAATGATGAAGAAATGCAGGGGAATGATGGCTAATGATGGTTAGATGATTGTAAACGGCTGATTGAATGATTGTCATTTGGTTGTTAATGATGGCCAATGATCGTTAAGTTTGGTTTTAAAACAATCTATTAATAAATTACTGATGGTTTCTTGATGGTTGAGCCATCGCCTAATGATGGTTTGCAATGTTCCTGTTGCAGATTCATTGATGACTACTTGATGCTTAATGATGATGAGTAACAGTGTATAATGTATCTTTTGTGGTTATGGATTGTCAATTTGTAGTGGTTTTGTGTCGATGAATGCATAAAGTGATGGGTTATGCGGAATAGTGTTGATGATGTTCAACAGCAATTCGTCACGGGCAACGTTCATTACTTCAGGATGACATGCGCAAAGCAGTTGGTAACAGGATGCGAATGTTTATATTCAACAGCTAGTGTTTATGAAGGTTCACCAGAATTAATCTATTTCATATTCATACGACATAGTCAGTGCGAAATTGGTTGTTAATCTTGGTAGTGGTCTACCAAAGCGTATGTCTCCCGGCTTTCCCCCCACATTGCGACAGCCAGCACCATCGGCTTAGGGTTCGGCAGGCACCAGAGAAAACCCCGCACCGTTCACAGGACATCAAATCCTCAAGCCGAAACACTATTGGAAACGCGCTTCAAGGTAATCATCTTAATGTCCCGGACTGGGATACATCATGACACAGGCATGTGTGTGTGTAATTGTTTTTTCCCTTCCTCTTCCCTTTGCTTAATGATGCATATTCAAGCAGCACCCACAGGAGGCGGGGGCGGAAGTTTCCAATCGTAGAAATCCCTATAGACAAAGCACTTGAGCCTATAGAGTGTGTCTATCTCAGCACCAACGAAACACAAAGCAACGACATCAAGACGTGACCACGAATCCCATTCTGCACGAACACGATTCATGATGGCAAACATGAAAACAA
This sequence comes from Symbiodinium kawagutii, assembly GCA_009767595.1. NCBI lineage: Eukaryota > Dinophyceae > Suessiales > Symbiodiniaceae > Symbiodinium > Symbiodinium kawagutii. The sequence continues at coordinate 182,366 of VSDK01020215.1, read as the reverse complement.
TGTGTTCAGAACATGATTCATGTTGGCAACGCAGTCACACGAAAACATCCAGTCCTACATCGTTGACGGAGCAACGGTCCAACACAACATCAGAACTGCTGGAAGAACCATGTAGCCGAAACGAAAGCAGCACAGCTCGAGTACTCAATTGATATTACAAGTTGCCAACGCACTCACAGTGGTGAAACTACAGGAAGTACAAAGATTGCAGTTCAAAAATGCCAGAGCAGCAAAAAATTATCACGGAGCAACAAGGGCTTTTACAGTCCGTCCGGAACACACTTTGTTTTACCTTCAAAATGTAATTCCACACCACCAGCAACCCTAGTACTATCCCCTCCCGCCGCTGCTGCGCATGATTTTTTGTCGTTTGCGGGCAAGGCGCGTCAGTTTGATTGTTGCAGCCCACAGCGAATCGAGGGTGCAGTGTTGTGGCTGGCGGCTGCATCAAAGAAGATGGAACTGTCCCTGAACATGTGTAGAATCACCGCCACTGTTTTTCTCGCCCCAAGTCACAATGGTACCGCCTCGACGAATTGCAGCGAAAGATGCCTGTGGGGTAAAAATGCGCGTAGCATTTCTCAGCTGTTCCGCGGCGCGTTGTCGCCGCCTGTTCCTTTGCTGCCCCATGTCATCCCATGTCACAACACTGCCATCACCGTGTTGTAACGGACACGCAACGAAGCGATGGAAACACAACTCTGAAGAATTTCTGCCCGTACCCCAGGTAACAACACGTCCGTTCTCCAAATGCGCCGGCTCGAGCTGTGCGGTAAACTTTTTGGAAAAATACTGTAGCCGCGCAAAGTCAAGATCCAACACTTGTCCAAAATCACTTGTCACAGCCTTGCCATTAGGAAAAGCCATCCTAGAACAGGTCCAACTGCACCAACTGCCACGCTTGTCACACAAAGTGAAGATGACAATGACATCTTTGACATATCCAGTTTGTGGCAACAGTCAGAGGGATACAAGCCGAGCCGAACCAAAAGCAACCAGAAGCAACCGAAAGCAACCAGACCAAAACCGAGACCGTCCGGGACCCGTCCGATTCAGAAGCTAACTTTTCCACGTCTTACGAATCATCTTACACACGGTTTTGTGAGCCGTCTAATGGTCAAAATCGTTGAAAATCACATTTCTTGGGAGACTTCCTCCATCTTGGCAACTTTGGACAAAATCAACATGCTCAAAGCGCAACGCCCGCCACACAAAGTCAAGATCCAACACTTCTCCAACATCACCTGTCAGCCCTGCCATCGGGAAAAACGATCCTAGAACAGCTCCACATGCACCAAATGCCACGCCTGCCACACGAAGCGAACATTACCACTTTGATTGGTGATGTGTTTGATTGGTGGCGTTGATTGATTGGTGATGTTGATTGATTGATAATGTGATTGATTGGTAATGTTGCTTGATTGGTGATGCGACTGATTGGTGATGCGACTGATTGGTGATGCGATTGATTGGTGATGTGATTGATTGGTGATGTGATTGATTGGTGATATTAATATGATTATTCAATTTTCCGTAACACGGAAGTTCCGAACTTCGTACTTAAACTTCATTTCATAAAAAGATTGTTTACTAAGTACTTCATAATCTTCATACATCACACGACTTTCCCTCATAAATCCTCATGAATCATAGGATCTTCATGGATCTTCCCTTCCCTTCGGCCCTCCGGCCCTTCGATGCCCGACTCGCTCCTCCAGCACAAGTTGGTGCTCTGCAGCGCTATGCGCCGCCCCGCCAGCGCGCCCCCCCGCGCTGCCTCCTGGCGCGCCGCCAGCCACAAAGCTCCAGGCGCTCGCGGCGCGGCGCGCGTTGCGCGCAGCTCCAGCAGCTGTTCCTGGAAGATCCTGAAACGAAGATCCGGAGGTCAGCTCATGGGAACGATCCTGGTGATAGCATATGGTGATAGCTTATGGTGAAGTAATCGTTTGTTCTAGCAAATAATTAGCAACTAATGGTGTAATTAGCTAACCGTTTTGCTAACTAATCATAACTAATTAGTCATAATGGTTAACTAATCGATTAGCAACTAGTGAGCTAATGGCTAGTTGCTAATGGGAACTAGTTTGTGAGCTCATGGTTAGCTAATTATTTGCTAACCGTTAGGCGATGATTTTGCTAATGGTTGATAAATGTTGATAATAATGGTTGCTAATAATAGTTCATCGAATATTTGCTAATGATTAACAATGATTAACTAATAGGATCCTAATGACTAAGGATTTGCTAATGGTTGCAAATCATTAGTTGCTGATAATAGGATCAGCTAACCGTTCACGGTCAACTACAGTAATATGGCTGTGGGGCAAAACCCCGGACCCCCGGTTCCCCATCATTGACCCTTGTTTTCCCTATTATTGTTGGTGGAAATCCCCCATTAGTTGGTTGGTGAATATTGACCCATAGCCATATTGACAAGCAGCAACAAATAAGTCAATATTGGGTTACTTTCGAAGAAATCGGAAGCTGATCCTGGAAGCATGGGCGAATGAACGGGTTGGGGCACTGAGTGAATGACAAATGAAAAATGGGCCAAGAATAGGGTTAAAATGGGTCAACAACGGGTTGAAAATAGGTTGATAATGATAGCAAATCACACAAAGCGCGGAAAAAAAGATTACCAATTCACCACTGAATAATGGGTGATAGCTAGCTAATCATGGCTCAGAACGGGTGATACTTGGAACTGGTTGATAAAGGCTGGTAGCTAGGTAGTGATAATCAATACCTGTAATATTAATGGTTGGCACTTGGTTAATCATGATTGGTACTTGGTTGCTGGTGGTTGCTAGTTGGTTGGTAGTTGGCCAATAATGCTTAATGATGATTAGTGATGATTAATGCTTGGTCAATGGTTATTATATAATGCTGACTACTAATTTGTCCGTGGTTCATTGTGGTTGATGGTCACTGCTGGCTAATGGCTAGCACTGATTAACCCATCATTCAGAATGGCGAGCTTTACCAGAATGATTAGTCATTGTTTGCTAGCTAGCAGTATGAGTGATGATTTCTAATAGCGCTTAACATGCCAATTTCCACTTCAACCAACGAGGATTATGGGCCCCCAATGGTTTATCAGGCCTGGAAGCTATTGATCGACAGCGATTATTTGACTATGATGATTGACCTCTTATAGTTCATGATTAATAGGCAATAGTGGTGGAGAACCCGTGATGCATTAATAAGTACGGTGCTGCGGCGGCTTAAAAAAACGTCTACTAAATTCCTATGCACGATTCTGAAGGACGCAAGTCTCGCATGTGCAATCCTGACCAACAATAAGGATAATCAATGCGCAATGATCTGTGATATGCTAAACAATAGTGCTTGATATGACTTCGTTATACTTCGTTCGCAAAGGTGGCTTTGAATGATGGCTAATGCTGATGCTCAATGTAGTGATACTTTTAGAATGGCTCTCAACCATCAGCAGGGGTTCATGACGTTGCGGTTGATGGCTCATGGCGAACGATTTGGTTTGGGCACTTCTGGTAGCTGCGTGATAGGTCTCTCGTTGTGAAACCGCCATTGAGCTAGCTCCCTAGGTCCCCCTGGAAAGGCCCTTGAAAAGGCTCTATGCAGACCCCCGGCTCCTTTGCTCCCTCCCAACCAACAGCCAGGAAGAATGGATTTATGCAATCATGAGTCACACTGGACAATGACTGATGCTTAATGATGGCAAGTACCCAACCATAAGAATACAGGACGATGACCAACAATGCTGGGATATTGCTATGGCTGCAAACGGCCAAATGTGTTTTCATGATGGTTGGATAGCGATATCAATCACCAAGAGCCAACCGCAGCAATGATTATGGCAATAGCCAAGGGAAGGGACCAATCACCACGGAGAAATGACACAAAGCTACCAACAAGCAAGCAACCAGGATGTAAGCGACAAACCCTGTGCCAACCAAACAACAGCGTAGCATCACGGATAAGAACCCGAATACTAGAGCCAACTAACCTGGTCGAACCTGTATACTATCAACAAGCGTAAGCACCAAATCATCAAGCAATAAACAGCGCTTTGTGATCAAGGGATGGCCAAGTAAAAACCAGAATAAAAACTACGGATTAAACTGCATAGGGCGGCATATCTTGGACGAGAAATCCGTTGAGAAGGGCGGTTTGTAGTGGCTAAGCTAACATGTTTAAAGATGTTTAATGGTGATTAGTGATGATTCATGGTTCGCAAGGCCAGTGGTTTGGGACCAATCTCGCGACAAAACGAAGGCCGCTACAGCAAATAAAATGCGTGACTGTCAATGCACAAAAAAACTAAACGATTGCTCTTGATTGGTAATATCATGTCCATGTCTGGGCTGCACTAGTGATATTCTAATTACACGGCACGACTTTCAAAGCACTACGCGCTACTCAAGCATAAGTTGTTTGCTTCCTGGCTATAAACCAGCATTTGCACAAAAAGCAGCATCACCAAAAAAAGCACCACCACTAGCAACTACTCTCGCTTCATTCCTTCACCATCCGTCACCATGTAGAGGCCACTAATGTTCACAAAAATCGCCACCATCACCAGCACTAGGGCGTTTATTTTCAGCAATAGCCATTGGCTAACAAACGAGCTTAATACAGTGATGGGCTAATGAACAGCTAGTCAAAAAAAACGTCAAAAGTAACTATGACCAACCAGCATTGATGAAGGGCAATCGTCATCAATAAAGCATATGTCAGCCAGCATCAGCATCACATAACTTCAATCGAGCCTACTCAGCCACAATCGTCAACAGGTCCCTATATCAAAGATTTACCATTCGGCATCGTTCTTTGCTGTTGCATCCAGGGCTATTCCCGATCCACCATAATCAACCATCATGTTTAACTTTTGACAGCTGCTAATCACCATTCGTAATTACAAACCATCATTAATCATCGTTAGACACTTTCAACCAGCATTTGCAACCAGTAAACCATTTGCCGCCGTTCGGAACTACCAACTTGACCGTTGGCGACAAGTTAGCTTGCTTGGAACTTCCATGATGCATCGTCACTTGCCAAACTCAGTTGCAATGATTAACGCGTCCTTTGCCATTGCAGAGCATTTTGGAAGTAATGGACCATCAGCCATCAGTGTTCATCAGGCATCGCTGTAGCGGGTCGTCAATCGACAATCATTACGCACAATGACAACTAGCATGTTCACCATGATCACCTACTTTTCAAGCAATGACAGTTGTTGTATTGTCATCCCATATAATCGCCATCATTACAAAAATTAATCGCCACCATCATGAGTGAATAGCATCTTACCCATTTACTATCATCATTGCCCCTCTCTTGACTCATGACCTGTGAGCTGTCCAGCATCGCTGACCACCAAACCAACCGTCTTTGGCCATCCTGATTTGACATCATTTGCTATGATGAACTGACCATGATCAATCGTGAGCCAACCGCTGTTGCTGCAAATGAACCATATCTGATCATCGTTGATCGTTTCGAATCACCATGTGCCCATCACTATGGCGATCTTTTAGCCATCACTAAGCATGAAGTAACCATCATCACTTAACCATCAGCTGGTCATCAACCATCACTTCTCCATCGGCTAAGCATCATGACCCTCCGGTTTCACCATCACCATCCATCACTCATCATTGGCCATCACTATGTCACTATCACTAACCATCACTAAACATCAACATTCATCAACCATCATGTGCCTAGCGACCCCCCCATCCGCCGTTGCTGGAGCACCCCCCATCGCCCCGTTGCTTCGTTGACGAGACTCTGGAGGGCGACTTTCCAAGCCCGGCGGTCAGAAATGCATTGCAACCTGAGCTCAGCTGAGGTGAACGTTTAGAGGATGCGTTTGACGAATGATTAATGAAATTCAATGAACAATGATGAACAATGCTTGCATATGGGTGCATGATCATGTGCAATATGAACAGTGGAGAGCGGGTAATTTCTAAGTATAATCCACCTTGGTAAGGGGTAATGATGATTTTAGTACCCAACAGTGACTCAACAGCGATTCTCACCATTAGGTGGCTCATTTTCTTCCAGGATGCTGGGCAGTCGTACTCGTGACTAGTGGTTCATAAGCATTAGAAGTGAGTAGTGGTCAATAGTGGTGAACATCATTGATAGCAATGGCGGTGAACAATTGTCACTTGATGGCTAAATGATTGCCTATAGCCGTCAATGGATTTGAATAGGGGTTCATTAACCAACCATTTTTGATGTTTGCATGATGGTTCATAGCAGCCAATAGATGGCCAATGATGGCTTTATTGATGGGCATATGATGGTTGGGTATCGCTAATGATGGTTTATGATGGTTTGTTGTGGGTAATCATGGCGAGTAATGATAAGCAAGGATTTTTTGTGAATGGTCAGTTCAATGGTTCCTTCGTGACAGTGGATACTGTGGTCAACCGCTTGCAGATTCGCCTGGCAATAAAAAATCATCCCTACTGATGATGGTGGCAAATGATATATGATCATGGTCGACGGTGATGGCTCGTGCTGAATGGCGATTCATGATCGACATTTAATCTTGAAAGGCTGGGAATGGTGACTCCTGGCTGGGCCAATGCAGCGATGGTTTGTAAACATTGGTACTGCTGCGCGATGCTTGATGACAAAGGATTATGATTATGATAGTCAATGATGGGGATGATTCGGATGTTGACGGTCACAACGATGATGATGATGATGATGATGATGATGATGATGACGACGACGATTATGGTTGATTGTTGATGGTTTGTCATGATGGTGATGGCTACCCTCTGGTGAACTCACCTGGAAGCGAAGTCTAAGAATCACCTGAGTTGTATGGTTAAAGCATCTATAAATAAGGGATAATGAGGGAATTTCTACGCGCAAATTCATTTACCACAGGATCATGGGGGTTGCTAGTCTTGCGTCCCTGATTAGAAAAGGAAATACAGTATATACTTGATCAAGGGTTCCCTCTAGAAACTCCAGTAACCTGGAGTCTCTGGCCCCTGGTTTCAAGTACCAGTACGATGTCTGTATTCTTTCCAAATGCTTAACCGCGAGGCTGTAACCACTACATGCCACTGTTGTGAGCTCGAAATCCTCAGCACCTCGTCACTACCACGGCACAGTCGCGCAAAATGCGCCCCTTCGAAGGGTTGCCCATCAGCTTCGAGGCGGCGCAGGATGCTCAAGTCCTTCTGCCATGAAGCTTCGAAGCCAAGTTTCACCGCTCGATCTCGCCTCGAAAGAGAACTTGAACTCTGACTGGTGATGGATCATGAGTCATGAACATGAGTCATTCATGAGTGTTAATGATGGTTTATGAAGGGCTACTTAATGAAAAATGATGATTCGTTGGTGATTAATGTCTGAAATCATGTTCAATTCATGATCTATCAAGCCTCATATTAATGATTGACATTGAATGGCTAGTGGATGCTAGTGGTTTAAGATATTTCATAAAAATGTTTCATTAATGATTACAGCACATATACTGTAAAAGAATCTATTGTATAAGAATTTGAGGGGCTCGATATGTTCCCGTCCCTATGTGTATGTTTGCATCTTCCCCCAGCTCACTTCAGAATTTGAGGGACCCTCACTTTGGGGCACTAAATTCCTAAAACCAATAGTCCAGCTGGTGCTGCTGCCGGTGCAGCTGGTCCGAGAACCGGTGGATGTTGCATCTGGAACCTCTGAAAGCAAAGCCCCAAAGAGAACAGGCAGACCTCAGGGTACCTGGGGGAGGCCCCCAACCAGCAGTTTTCAGGCTCCGAAAAGTTTGTTTTTGCCTTTCCACCCTTCAAAGATTTACCAGCACCCAAGAAGTCTGTCTCAGGCCCCAGAACCTATGGATTTTCATGACTGTCACCGGCGTTTACATAAACAAGAATCTGTTAAGAATTTGAGGGGCCCTCAACAAATGATGCTGGAAAATCCAGCGCAATTGAAATTAAGAATTTGAGGGACCCTGGACCAAACATTTGGGATTCTTATATAGCGGATACACTGTGTACAATGATGGTTCATCATCATTGATCATAGTTACTGACAGGTGATTGTAGTCGTGACGGCCAATGATGCGTCATGATGGGTAACGATGGCTTGTGCTGGTTCACTGCAGGTACATGATGGTCAATGATGCTGGATGATGATTAATCAATCATGATGGACATATAATGCCTGATATCAAATCATGACAATTGAGGATGAATTATACCCCTTAATGTGGATTTTTTTCATGGTTCATGATGGTTACTAGTAATAGGACGAGGTCGATCATGGCGACGGGTAATGATTGTGTGCCTATGGTTATGACATGGCGCACTGATAATTGATAGCGGTGGATTACGGTTGAATCATGCTCAATAGTGGCCGTCAACAGTGGTGAAGAGCGACCGACAATGGTTCATTATGGTTGTAAAATCGTTCATCGTGGCAAACGATGCCTGCTACCCTTACAAGAACTGTAAACATACATATCGGATCGGCAATTGCCGCTGATCATGGAGAAAATCATTTATTCTTGTTTATACATGTTGCCAAAGTCCAAAGTGGGGAATGATGATCATCAATCGTACCCATTCCTAGCGACCATGGCCAGTAATGTGATAGCAGGAAAAGATCGTGACCAATATATAACTCTTCTTGAACCCCAACAATGTCTAATCACTATGGGGACAATAGCTATATAATTGCAATAACATGCGATAACTCATCATGCTCCACCAACCGCGGCAACTTACTGCTAAGCTACATACCATGTACTATTGCAATTGCTGAAGTAACCAATGAATGAGCAACCAACAACAGCCGCTGTTTTTCATGATAGCTGTGGCTGATTATAAGTGTATTAAACAAAAAGTGTCAATGATACTTCAATAACTATTGCGTTCAATGCCAAATATACTTATAGCTCTTGAACAATGATATTAGTTGTTGATCATTAATCACGGTGAAGTTGTTCAATACAGAAACCCGTACTTCATCGTGACCGTCAAAAACAAACAAACCTTAACTGAATCACTGAAGTGCTAATTATCATGTTTGTCCACCAAAACGATGACTGTTCAGTAATAGTTCCCATTCCAAAAAAAAAACAAACTTCGATGTTCAAAAACCCAAACCCTTCCTTTTGAACCCAAATAAAACCCATATCAAACCAGGAATGAAAATCGATGAAAACATAATAAATCCATATCAATCCATACAAAAACCGTGTAATATGGATTGATATGGCAGTGGGTCCGTACCCCTGGTTCCCCTATCATTAACCAGCTCGTTTTCCCTATGAAATTGTTGGTGGAAATCCCCCATGATCGTTGGTTGATTAACTGCTTGACCCAACTCGCCATATATAGCTGGCATATCCCCTACTATTGTTGGTTATTATCCCCTATCATTAACCATTAACCAGCTAGAAATCACCATTGGTTGGTTAACCGGTGTGAACCGCTTCTCACTCACCGTGGCGCCTTGGCACTGCAGGTGCGCCTGGCGCCAGGCCCTGGAAAGCCCCCCCCTGGTGCCCAGCCCGGTGACCACGACTCAGTGGTGGTGGTGGAAGGCGCCTGTTAAGTGCTTATTAAGAAGTTGTTGAGTGGCTGTTAAATGGTTGTTAAATGGTTGTTAAGTGATTTTTTTCGAATAATAAAGGTTGTTTATAGTTGCTACTAGTGGTTTTTAGTGGTTACGCTTGATGGTTAATGATGGATTCTAGTGGCTGATACTCGTCACTGCTGGTTTATAGCGGTGAGATGTGGTGAGTGTTCATCTCCAATTGATTGTGTCTATGAAGGATAGTTCAAAGAGTTCTCCTCTGGTAGACTAGCCTGATTGCGTGAGAAATCCATCACACGCGCATTTTTTAGACCTATAAAAAATGGTGATTCTTTGCTCCTGGGTTGCGCTTAGTTCACATCCGAGGTTAGTCGCACAGCACATCCGAGCTCATGAAAATCCACTGCCCTTCCGTCCAGCCTGCCGCCAGGCTGGACCCGTCATTCACGGAACACATCGGCATGGAGCGCCCGCCCCCGTGACCGGGGGCTCCCACGGAGGGGAGACGTTGGAAAAAGGATGGAAGAGAAAGCCGGAGCTGACATGGTTGCCTTCATTTCCTCCCGCAGTAACGACACTACCGGTACATCATACTCATGTAAAAAATGAATGATCATAGATGTTTTTGCCGGATCTTCTTTTTACTCATCTACTTACTGAGACTTACTGCCGTCCCGGCCATTTGGGGTAGATAACTTGTTGTGCACTGCCACACCTCCCCACAAAAGACGCCAGCATTTGCGAAGCCATTTAACCCCAACTCCTGGCAAAACGCCACACACAACAGACTTGGTCTGGCAAGTTTTGGTTTTTACATCTTTTGAGCTACGGTTGATATTGGTTGGGTTAGTGCGCAAAAAATACTGCGGGGTCACCATCACAAGCTGAGGTTCCAAAAACAGGTCTAACTCCGTATAGCTAGCGACTTCACTGGGGGTCCGACAAACTTCGAGGGGCAAACTTCGGGGGCACTGGCCGTGAGTCCAACATCGACCTCCCCAGCGATCAACATCGATCAACCAGTGGAGTGATGCCATTTGGGGCTAAGCCGCTGCTGCTTGGCACTCCAAAGGACTGCTATCGTCGTGTTGCAATCTGCTCTTGCTATCTTCATGCTGCACAAGGTGGTTTCTAAAGCCATGGGTGTACCCTAAAAATGGATGGTTCAAATGACTGTAAATGATTATTATTGGATGATTTGGAGGCATCCCTATTTTGAGAAACGTTCATATCTGCTGGATATCCATTCGGAAAGGAAGAGCTGAAAGAAATTGTGGACGAATGTGGAACGATTCAATCAGCTTGGGCCAGGAGGAGCACATCAATCTTCAACAGAACTCCACTGGGCATGTGGATGCAGGATGCATTATGTCTTCAAATGATATCGATGCATGGGCGTCATACAAAAAAAATCATCCTCAGAACGTGGCCAGCAGAAAGAGTACTTCAGTTACAAACGGAAGACTCAGTTCTCTATTCAAAGATGCATCTGAAGAAGTAACGGTTCAATTGGTAGCAACATGCACGCAGCTATAGATAAATGAACACCTTTACATATGTATCCAGGCCAGGCATGGTATGTGATCTGCGCGTCGGTCCACTTGTCTAAGCAAGTTCTACTCACATCGCCGCAAGGAACACAGGCAAATGAATCCCGTGAGGATTGTGGCACTTGGCACTGGGTGATTTTTCGTGGCCAACACCCAACTTTCCATCGCCCACGCCTTCCCAACAATACCTCAGCGCTGCTTTGGCTCGAAGATTGGCATCAAATTAGCTGTCAGTTTGTCCATGACTTCAGGGTGCCCTCATATATCATTCTAAAAGCTCTCATTTTTGCATCCAATTTCAGAAATCTTTGTGCCGAAAATGCTCCTTTCACGGAGTCTCCGCAAGAAGCCCTCCACAACCCAGCAAGTTCTCAGCATACTCAGGGCATGTTTCAAACGTGGAATCACTCAAGAATTCACCAGCTTGAGAGCAAACTGAATCCTGTCAACTGACTGAAGGTCAAAATCACCAAAGCGTGAATTTCTTATCTCTGACTCATGGGTACCTTGATGGTACCTTGCATCATCCCGTTACAGAATATGGACTTCAAGATTTCGTGGCCATAGTTCTCGGTTTAATCATGACAGCCACGACGCTGGAAATAGCAGGGCCAAATCACAACATGATATTTATAGTTATTTACATATATATATATATACAAATATCAAAAAATATATTTATATATACGTAAATATAAACACACACACACATATATATATATGTGTGTGTGTGCCAATATTGCAATTACTGCGGGCAATTGAAAACATAGACGAATAGTTGAGCGGAAATGGCAATGATAAACCATTCACCTTCATATAGATGACAAAAATGGGATCTAAGTTTGCGATGAAATCATTAGTGATAATGATGCCAAGAAAGATGCACATGTAGTGTCAAGGGGGTACGTCATCAAACAAATATTATCAGGATCCAAAAAAATGGTCCCCAAGGATCAAAAAAAATGATATCAGGATCAAAAAAAGTTATTCCCCAAGAAACAATCACAGAATGGAAGCATAGCCAACGGGCCTTATCATCCACCTTTGTGGCTGGGTCACTGCACGGAGGCACAGCAGACTTGATCTTTCTGGCATGGGGAGCACGACGCACGCAGGGCTTTCTCAGTCACTGTGGCTTTTTCACAGCATGGGAGCATAGCAGACTTGATCTGATGTTGAACGGCACAAATAAGAAAAGAGAGAACAGAATCAGGTTTCATCCACCTTGGTGGCTTTGTCACGCAGTGGGAGCACAGAAGACTTGATGTTTCCTGCATGGGCCAGACGCTGGCGGAAAGAATTACAAACAAGAGAAAGCGGGAGAACAAAATCATCCGGGCCTCCTCATCCGACCTGTTGGGTTTGTCACAGCATGCAAATAGACCTTGATTTGATTTTTTGATGTTTGTTGCATGGGGAGACAGACGCAAGCTGAAAGAATTACAACAATGAGAAAGAAGGAGACCATTGTCGAACGAGCAAGGAAGAAAGCAAGCAAACACGTAGAGAGACAGGCGCGCCGTTGTAAATACATGTAGACTAGCGCATTTGAGACGCGCAAGCGGTGATGTGGCGAAAGAAATGCGGCGCCTCCCCCCAAAGCAGAATAACAACACCTACGCTCCTACGTAATGTTTTAGGTCTTTTAGGTTGAAACAAATGAAACGTGTGTATATAGAACACCCGTCACCAACATAACATAAGCGGGGGGGCTGGCCCCCCCCATGAGCAAGCAAAGAGGTAGACAGACAGGTGCAATGCTTTAAATACATGTGGAGTAGTGTGTTTGAGATGCGCAAGCTGTAATTTGGCAAAAGAAAAGCGGGAGGGGTGGATTGGGGGAGGGTTTCTTTCCTTCCTTTCTTTCTTCCTTCCCTTCTTCCGTCCTTCTCTCCTTCTTTCCTTCCTCCCTGCTTTCTTTCTTCCTTCCTTCTTTCCTTTCTTCCTTCCCTAGTATTACTTTTAACAACTTTTTGACGTACTGAATATTTTTCAATGCATATAACATATAATATTTTGTTTGATTCTCATGCCCTATGCCAAGGCTGAAAATACTGATGATGACGGCAACGACAACGACGGTTGCATAGAGAGAGGGAGAGAAATAGTGTAGTAAGACCACGAGGCAGTGACAACACAACTGTGATGATGCTAATGATGATGTCGTTGGTGAACGCGCCAAGGCAAAAGAAAAACGATGAAACTTACCCTCTGACTCCAATCATAAAGCGTTAGTGTTCGTGAAATTCTCAATCCTAAGAAAAGCAGCTATCACTATGACTACTACTGTCAACGAACCACGATCGACCTTCATTAAACCATCACCGGAGATCCAACATGGGCTAGGACTTAACTATAAAGGGTTCATGTGCCAATTCCAACTGTTCCCAGTTCCCAGTTCATGTCCCAGTGCTCCTGTTCCCTGATCGGAAAAAAACAGTGATTGTCGTTAAGGAAAAATCGGCTGTGGTCCGGAGCACGTTTTTTCTGTGATGTTCACTGAGCATCACCGAGCGAGTTCTGTGGATGCGAGTTCTTTTACTTCTCATGTTGGCACTTTTTCCCATGAATCCAATGGTAACTTCATGGGAAAAGATGGTCAAAGATGGCCTGTCTTTGCATCATGGCCAATGACCGCAAATGATCTGTCCATCGACTGCTTTGTGATCTCACTTTCCTCCTTAAGAATGGCGCATACTGGTTGATACCGGGGCCCGCTGCTGCTTCATCCCTATGTTCCCGGCGCACCAGATTAGTCATGACTCATTACAGCTAACGATGATCATCAACCATAATATAAATGATTAGAGTAACCATGCACTGCTGGCCAAACGAATTGTCCCTCCTGTCATGGTGCACCATTATCCAATAACTGGTGATACATGGTGATACCCTCACTATCAAGCATCATTTCACCCGTTCTGAATGCCTGGTTTCGTTTGTTATTTTGTGGTTTGCTTCCATGAGCCGTGCTTGGTGGGAGAACGGCATGAAAACAGAATCCGCAATTTTACCATAAGCTGGTGATCATCCATCAAAGATGGAGAGCTTGTTAATATGGACCTGGCCTGCCATTCCACCAAAAACATCAAGACTATATAACTTTAACCATTCTCGATGATCAATCACCATCATCAACCAATGATACTGACCATGATTTAGGTTCAATTCACCATCTCTCACTGTTACATTATTACATGATGAATCACCATTAATTAATCGTCCTTAAACTTCATTAACCTGATCAGCATTTATCACCATGAATTTTCCCCGGCATGGAAACCATGGTAACCATCCCATGGTTTTCCTCACTGTGACTGACATTCACCGCCCAGGCAGCAGCCCAGGCAGCAGCCCAGGCGGCAGCCCTGGCAGCCCAGGCGCAGGGTTCCTTCGGTTCCTTCCCTCGGAGCTCCACTGCGACGTCTTCCCACGGAAAGACGACGCGCAGCTTCCGCAGCTTCCACAGCTTCGGCCGCAGCGCTTGACGCAGCGCCAAAGCACGGAGTCCTCAACGGCCCCAACGGTGCGTGCTCGAAAAGCTGTGAGGCCCCAAGATGGCCAGGTCTATATTAGACATATCTAGTTGAGGGGTACTATAAACACATATAAACACTATATTTATAGATTTATATCTAAAAAAAACTAGTTGTTTACTATAAGATTATCTATAAATGCCCCGAATATTGGGCATGATCTTTTGGGGTAGCCCTTTTTTGAGAAACACCGGCATGAAGGCTGCTGTGAGCCCGCCAGAGAAATGAAGGCAGGATGACATGGATCAAATGATGGATGCTGATGGCTGATGGCTGATGATAGGTAGGTGATAGCTAAGGACGTTTGTCAATGATTATTGATGACCAAGGAATTTGATGGAGGGTGATAAACGACGATTTATGATTTTTCATCAGGGCAAGAAATGAAAATACAAACCAATAATCAGTGACAAAATTTGGGCTATGTATGTTTGATTGATAAGTTGGCAATTGAGCACTTTGCGAAGTGATTGAAACACGCTTACATCGCAATTACAAGTCGCACAAACCATGATTCTTATGATGAGTGTGCAAATTATCTGCCAATATGGATCCACATTGTTATTGATGAAGGTTTGGTGACAAAAACATCGTGATGTTCATCTACCGGCTAGTGGCCACCCCTTGTAGCTCCTTGCCTGGCTCACCCTTACGGGCTAGGGCAGGATACCCCAAGCTGCTACTGGGCTCGCTTGCAGTACCCCAGCTCTCCTGGTCCACGTCTTGGATGTGCACCCAGCTCTCCAAATAGCCTTGCCGCCGCCTCGAGCGCTTCAAGGACTTCACGCTCTTGTAGAGCGCCTCGCACGGCTTAAGGCTGTCACGGCGCATCATCGATGGTATCCTTTGGTGAATCATGCGAGTGATTGATGAGTGAAAATAATGTGAGCTACCATTAATCATCAGATCAGATATCATCAGTCATCTATTGGGGATCACCATGTTACTGTAGGCGAATGATCGTAGCTCTTAATGCTGATGGTCAAGTCAGTTATGATGATCGTACCAGGAATTGTTACTTTTCAGTAT
The DNA here is from genome assembly GCA_009767595.1 of Symbiodinium kawagutii. Taxonomy (NCBI): domain Eukaryota; class Dinophyceae; order Suessiales; family Symbiodiniaceae; genus Symbiodinium; species Symbiodinium kawagutii. Next base: position 166,696 of record VSDK01020215.1, on the reverse strand, counting down.
TCGCTAGAATGATCCATCATCAAAAATCCGTCAAGAATGGGTAGGCACCAATCTTTTATGATAATCGTTTATATTCAGAGCTGATGACTAATCAGAAACCCTAGACATCCATTACTACATCATCAAAACCATCATGTATGACATCGTGACCAGCCATTGCGAAGGGTTGAACTGAGAAACTTATATCTGTCCGCTGTCCAAACACATACATGTATTATCATATATTCATGAAATTGGTTCTGCTGAATAACCATGCTTAACATATATCGATCGTAATACTGAAACATTCACCCGTAGCTATCAACCAGCCATGAACCATTTCATGGCAAACAAATGATTTGTCGAAGCTCCAGCTGATGATCATTGGCCATCAACAATCAGTACCAAACTCATCATCACCAAGCATCACCAACCATCACCAACCATTCACCAACCATTAACCACCACTAACCCCTACCAACCACCACTAACCCCTACCAACCACCACTAACCCCTACCAACCACTAACCAACCCTTCGCATCACCCAGCATCACCCAGCATCACTGAGCGCACCCGGGACAGTGTCTGCCTTGCGCTCGGCCAGGGGCACCATGGGACAGCGGTCCAAGTTCAGGGCCAAGACCTCAGGAGGTAGCCGTCACCGTGCCTCCACGGATCATGAATCTTGTTATGATGAAAATCGTCCACTAATGGTGAAAATTATGGTGGTTTATAGTGATGGAAAATTAGTTCCACTAATGGTGAAAATTTGCCATAAGAAAAAAGAACGATGGCAAATGGCTTATTGATGCTGATGCTTACAGCAAATGGTGTCACTAGCTAAATGATCGCCTTTCGGATGGATAACAATGGCTGAAGGGGCTTACTGCAGCATATCGAATTGATAATCATTCAATGATTGTCAGCAGCAATTGTTGCACGGTAATCCTCAGCATTGTTCGCTGCTAGCACTACTACTATTACTACTACTCTCTCTCTCTCTATTACTACTGTTATCATCTCTTAGTTGATAAAAGTAGTAGTGATAACACCTCTCTCTCTATGACTACTGTTATCACCTCTGTTCTTATTACTCTTAGTTGTTATTACTGTTACCATACTGCTGCGGCCATGTCGCCCCCCAAGTCACGTGTCACAAGGTGCCATGTATGGCAGCAGGGATCACCCCAGAAGCAGTACTGCATAGCGCTGCTAGATGCCCCCGACTACAAAATCCCCAAAACTGACAGAAGCGAAAGCGTCAAAATGGACCACATTCAATGAGTTCAATCTGAGTTCAATCTGAGTTCAATCTGAGTTCAATCTGAGTTCAATCTGAGTTCAGTGAATTCGATCCACCGTCATCCATCATTATCCGCGCCAAATGAGCGAACGTTGGAGGACCACATTGGGAACTTCATCCTGTGCCGCTTGGTTCCTGGGCCACGCCTCCAGCGATGTCAACTTGGGAAAGGCCTGCGAGTGATCAGCTGCCTTGTGAATGAGATAAGAAAATAGTGAACATACAATGTGAACTTTCACAAGGCGAAGGATTCAATAAGTGTTTGTGATGGCTTTTTTGGAGAGCAATAAGTGATAATAAGTGCTTATGGATGTTTAAGGCTACGCAGGTTATCGCAGGTTCGAAAGTTGAAAACAACTACGGCGCCGTCCTGGACTGCTGGATGCGTCATGGTGGATATGGCATGGGAGGCCCATTGAATCTACATGTGACTCTGGAACCATCACTGGAACAGGTGACTCACCGGTGACTGTGGAATCAAAAACGATTTTCCAACGTGGCAAACTGGAACTGGTGGACATGTTAAGCGACTGGCAACACATCTCAGTGGAATCTCTTATCTAACCAGACTGTCGGACGCACTCCTAAAAGATATTTGCAGTACTAAACACGCCGCAGGCATGTTATCTTGTCTACCCGCGTTCATGTGATTCATGTGTTCGGTTGGCACAGACTTTGAGAAGAAATGTCATGCATGAAAAGCAAATTGAAAGTATAGAGATCAGGTTCTTTTTGTAGTGCAATTTGTAATGTGTAAATCATAGCGTTTTGAATCGTTTTGAGAGTCATTGAAAGTGCGCTCTGAAATTGTGGCACAAAATTTCGAACCGCTGAGTCTTGCAAGCCAAATGTCTTCACTACCCTCTGATCCCAGTTGATAAGTTGTGATCCGATCCAAGATGCAGGGCAAAATGCCGCTGCTGCGGTGGTCGCTTTGACGTTTTCATGTGAATAGCCGCTGGCACTGTGCCTTGCTCGCTGGGATACTGGCTTAGTGGGTAAGAATCTCTAGACGTGACAACACGGCATATTGAAAACATGGCACCATGATGCATATGATGAATAATGCTTGCTATTTATCATGGTGAAGCAGTGTTAAGCATCAAAATCACCCTGGTGCAACGTCAAAATCACCGTCTCAAAACCAGCAGCATGGCACCATGACCCGCACCTCCTCCAAACCTCCGATGCTTTCCAGGTGGATGAGCTTCGAAAACCAGAGCGCCAGCAAACGTAGCTGTGACATCTCCTGGGGAAAGGCCCCTCGGCCCTGCAGAGATGGTCGAACCAGCTCAGTGGTGACCACTAATGATGGTTCATGATGGCTAAAAAATGTTGAAGGTTCATGATGATTAATGATGACGAATTAAAGGTTCATTACATGATGGTAACAAGTGATCATATACATGCTAAGAGAGGATTTTAAAAAACATCCAAATCCTCTGGTGAATCACTATGCTACCAGGTGGCAAACTGGTTCATTGATTTAAATAGGCACCATCTGGCAGTCCACCCCCCGGTCCCGTGGAAAATCTTGGCCGTTTGTGGATGGTTGATCTGCGGACGATCAGCTTAACGCAACCGGGGGGCGTTTGCCACAGGCCTGTGGATCAATCCCCGCACTCTTGGTGCCAATATTAAACCATCCCCATACAGGAACTATACGACAACGAGCAGCGATAACACCAATGATCACATAGCAAGTTGATGGACATGAGTGTTGAGCACGACTGAAGGTCGGAACATGGTCTGGATTGATTGTGTTTTGGATTTTTTCCTTGCGAATATTTGTAATTTAACATTTGGGACTTCCTGCCTCTCACTTTCCATGGTATTTGCTGCATCTGGGACTTTCTGTCTGTCATTTCCCATGGTTTTTGCAGCATCTGGGACATCCTGCCTCTCCTTTCCCATGGTATTAACCATCAGCTATCTCCATAGTCATCCTTCATCAACGACTAGTAACTAGTAATCACTAACTATCGGCTAGCTACATCATTATCCATCATTAACCACCGCCAATCTTGAACCACCGTGGCGCGTTCAACCCCTCCTGGAGTGCAATGCCCAAGCCGGCCATGCTTCGAAGGTGCCTCGATGCCAGAGGCACAAAGATATGTCATTGTAATGAGTGGTTTGTCATAAATGAATAATTTCATGTCATTCCACCGAGATATGGAGAATCCTGTGGCGAATCGGCTTCGCCCAGGCGCTTGCATCCCGGGAAGCGCAGCTCCAAATGCACCAAGGACGGAGCTACTTCACCCAACCTGCGCCGCTGTCCCTGGTACGAGCATCCAGCGAAACCAGGGAAACCACCAGCGACTTGCTCGTACAACACGACGCGGGGCAACGCTTTAGGGTTTTATTAAAATTGAGACCCCCAAAAATGGCTGGCTTACGCTTGTAAACTCACCTGGCGCTTGAAAACCCACCATGTTGTAGCCTGATGTAGCCTGTGTACCTATAAAACATGGTGATCTTAAGCTTCCACGACAGTCTACCAGAGGGTACAGTTTTGGATCGAAAACTGGGGGTACCCCCAGCCATTTAGAGATGAAACGTGGTCCATAGATGGCTACTGCGAATCCTTGTGAATATCATGGTGGCAAATGCTAACGGGAAAGCACGATGCTCAAAGACCACCACCCAGGATATGGGCATATGTAAGGACATGCATAATTGTACATTTTCTGATTATGATTGGAAAAGGTCCATGATGGCTGATAATGATGACTCCTACCTGATGTCAATAATCAATCGTAATTGATACTGAGCCGGTTATAGTTGCGCACATGAACTGAACAGTAATGATTTTGACGATGCCTTGAACGACTGATAGCAGCAGTTTATTTCGCTCACATTGTTTGGAAAATGGTGGGCGGAGATTACGCCGCACAATCGCAATAAAGTTGCCGCAATACGGCATATTGTATCTCCAAAGCAAGTTGGCTGATTGAAACCCCTAGTACTATGTCATTGGTAAAGCCTCAACAAGGTTCGGATCTTGTCTTGTTATTGACATGTAACTTCATAAAACGTCACGAAGCATACGATTAGCCTTAGCATTCGCCATCGAACCATAGCAATTCCACAACGAGTGATCAATCTGACAGGGGGTGGCTGGAACAACCATGAGTAACAACCAATACCAACAGGCATAAAGTTAGCGACTGGGCACTATCAATGAACTACTCGACCAAAGACCAAAGCTCTTTTTTTGCTAACCCCAATCCTTTTCCGCCATGGAAAACCATCATCAAGCACTATTTCCCATTATGAACTGTTGTTAGTCATCATTGAGCGTGAATAAACCTCATTCAACACAATAAACCGTCATTCAGCATCATGAGCCATGAGTAAACACGATGAAGCATCATTCAATGACCGGCATCAAAATCATAAAAATTTCATGAGCCATCATAAAACTATCAACGAACTCCCATCAACGATGACCATCATCGAGCATCATCAACCATCACTGAACACTAACCACCATTCAACCATCACTGAACACGAAACCACCATTTAACCATTGCTAAACCACCATTCAACCATCACTAAACCACCATTTAACCATCACTAAACCACCATTCAACCATCACTAAACCACCATTTAACCATCACTAAACCATCATTGAACCATCACTAAACCATCATTAAATCATCACTAAGCCATCATTAAATCATCACTCAACCACCATTTAACCATCACTAAACCACCATTTAACCATCACTAAACCATCATTAAACCATCACTAAACCATCATTAAACCATCACTAAACCATCATGAAAACATCACTAAACCACCATTTAACCATCACTAAACCATCATTAAATCATCACTAAGCCATCATTAAATCATCACTAAACCACCATTTAACCATCACTAAACCATCATTAAATCATCACTAAGCCATCATTAAATCATCACTAAACCACCATTTAACCATCACTAAACCACCATTTAACCATCACTAAACCACCATTTAACCATCACTAAACCATCATTGAACCATCACTAAACCACCATTTAACCATCACTAAACCATCATTCAATCATCACTAAACCATCATTGAATCATCACTAAACCACCATTTAACCATCACTAAACCATCATTAAATCATCACTAACCCATCATTAAATCATCACTAACCCATCATTAAATCATCACTAACCCATCATTAAATCATCACTAACCCATCATTAAATCATCACTAACCCATCATTAAATCATCACTAACCCATCATTAAATCATCACTAACCCATCATTAAATCATCACTAACCCATCATTAAATCATCACTAACCCATCATTAAATCATCACTAACCCATCATTAAATCATCACTAACCCATCATTAAATCATCACTAACCCATCATTAAATCATCACTAACCCATCATTAAATCATCACTAACCCATCATTAAATCATCACTAACCCATCATTAAATCATCACTAACCCATCATTAAATCATCACTAACCCATCATTAAATCATCACTAACCCATCATTAAATCATCACTAACCCATCATTAAATCATCACTAACCCATCATTAAATCATCACTAACCCATCATTAAATCATCACTAACCCATCATTAAATCATCACTAACCCATCATTAAATCATCACTAACCCATCATTAAATCATCACTAACCCATCATTAAATCATCACTAACCCATCATTAAATCATCACTAACCCATCATTAAATCATCACTAACCCATCATTAAATCATCACTAACCCATCATTAAATCATCACTAACCCATCATTAAATCATCACTAACCCATCATTAAATCATCACTAACCCATCATTAAATCATCACTAACCCATCATTAAATCATCACTAACCCATCATTAAATCATCACTAACCCATCATTAAATCATCACTAACCCATCATTAAATCATCACTAACCCATCATTAAATCATCACTAACCCATCATTAAATCATCACTAACCCATCATTAAATCATCACTAACCCATCATTAAATCATCACTAACCCATCATTAAATCATCACTAACCCATCATTAAATCATCACTAACCCATCATTAAATCATCACTAACCCATCATTAAATCATCACTAACCCATCATTAAATCATCACTAACCCATCATTAAATCATCACTAACCCATCATTAAATCATCACTAACCCATCATTAAATCATCACTAACCCATCATTAAATCATCACTAACCCATCATTAAATCATCACTAACCCATCATTAAATCATCACTAACCCATCATTAAATCATCACTAACCCATCATTAAATCATCACTAACCCATCATTAAATCATCACTAACCCATCATTAAATCATCACTAACCCATCATTAAATCATCACTAACCCATCATTAAATCATCACTAACCCATCATTAAATCATCACTAACCCATCATTAAATCATCACTAACCCATCATTAAATCATCACTAACCCATCATTAAATCATCACTAACCCATCATTAAATCATCACTAACCCATCATTAAATCATCACTAACCCATCATTAAATCATCACTAACCCATCATTAAATCATCACTAACCCATCATTAAATCATCACTAACCCATCATTAAATCATCACTAACCCATCATTAAATCATCACTAACCCATCATTAAATCATCACTAACCCATCATTAAATCATCACTAACCCATCATTAAATCATCACTAACCCATCATTAAATCATCACTAACCCATCATTAAATCATCACTAACCCATCATTAAATCATCACTAACCCATCATTAAATCATCACTAACCCATCATTAAATCATCACTAACCCATCATTAAATCATCACTAACCCATCATTAAATCATCACTAACCCATCATTAAATCATCACTAACCCATCATTAAATCATCACTAACCCATCATTAAATCATCACTAACCCATCATTAAATCATCACTAACCCATCATTAAATCATCACTAACCCATCATTAAATCATCACTAACCCATCATTAAATCATCACTAACCCATCATTAAATCATCACTAACCCATCATTAAATCATCACTAACCCATCATTAAATCATCACTAACCCATCATTAAATCATCACTAACCCATCATTAAATCATCACTAACCCATCATTAAATCATCACTAACCCATCATTAAATCATCACTAACCCATCATTAAATCATCACTAACCCATCATTAAATCATCACTAACCCATCATTAAATCATCACTAACCCATCATTAAATCATCACTAACCCATCATTAAATCATCACTAACCCATCATTAAATCATCACTAACCCATCATTAAATCATCACTAACCCATCATTAAATCATCACTAACCCATCATTAAATCATCACTAACCCATCATTAAATCATCACTAACCCATCATTAAATCATCACTAACCCATCATTAAATCATCACTAACCCATCATTAAATCATCACTAACCCATCATTAAATCATCACTAACCCATCATTAAATCATCACTAACCCATCATTAAATCATCACTAACCCATCATTAAATCATCACTAACCCATCATTAAATCATCACTAACCCATCATTAAATCATCACTAACCCATCATTAAATCATCACTAACCCATCATTAAATCATCACTAACCCATCATTAAATCATCACTAACCCATCATTAAATCATCACTAACCCATCATTAAATCATCACTAACCCATCATTAAATCATCACTAACCCATCATTAAATCATCACTAACCCATCATTAAATCATCACTAACCCATCATTAAATCATCACTAACCCATCATTAAATCATCACTAACCCATCATTAAATCATCACTAACCCATCATTAAATCATCACTAACCCATCATTAAATCATCACTAACCCATCATTAAATCATCACTAACCCATCATTAAATCATCACTCAACCATCATTTAACCATCACTAAACCATCATTGAATCATCACTAAACCACCATTTAACCATCACTAAACCATCATTTAACAATCACTAAACCATCATTAAATCATCACTAAACCATCATTGAATCATCACTAAACCATCATTAAACCATCACTAAACCACCATTTAACCATCACTAAACCATCATTTAATCATCACTAAACCACCATTTAACCATCACTAAACCATCCTTGAACCTTCAATGGACCATAGTTCGCCATAGAACTTTCACCATGATACAACCCTTCCCCCAAACCCGCCTCTGCATGGGCTGCAGGGTCACCAGCCCGGTGAAACCCAGATCCAAACGTAACACCTAACACCCGACCAAGGGAGCGCAGGGAACCGGGGAAAGTGGCCCAGGGCACCATTGGAATCCATTGCATGGGGTCAAATATCATGGCTGACGGTTAGCTATACAGTGGTTGGTTGACTATGACGCAGTTAGCTTTGAAGTGAGTAAGTAAAGGGATGTAGCTAGTTGGTCTGACATCCAGACATGCATGAAGGGGGGGACAAATTCATAGCTGACCAATGATGCAAGTGGTCGTTACTGTGGTTAGCTCTGAAGTGGCTAGTTACCTCTATACACCAGGTGGTCAGCTAGAACAGAATGAGATACAGAGATCACACAATGATTGAGATATCATAGAGTTACATATGGTGGGCATTTTTAGCTGCAAAGCCACATGCTTTGGTGACAATCAGAAGCCATCATTGGCCGATGGGTTGAAAAAAGCATCGGCTCAAACCACGAACCACATATATCAACTTAGACACAATGAGATATAATCATATTTAAGCTATGCACTTTTCTGATGCAAAGAATTCGGGTAGCCATTGAAGAACTACGTACGGAATACATATGTTTACATGTGAAGATTTAAATGTTGGAATATGTCTCTATATATATATATATATATTTGTGTGTGTATAAAAAAAAGTGGCTAGCATCAGAGCAGCTTTACATGAGGTATGTGAGCCGTTCAACCATTATATATGTGAGGGGTTGTCAGGGGCTGAGCAATTATGAACAAGGCTGATATTCACACATTCATCAATATCCATACGATCTATACCTAGCCTATACCATAGTTCGGAACCGTCCACGACCCCGCATGGTGAACCTCTGGGTGCGCAATCTTGTGGGGAACAGGTTTACCATCAGAATCCATCAAATCATTAACACTGTTCATTACTAGCAGTCAACGACTAGAGTGACTAGAAGCATTTACAACCAGACATAACCAGACCCATTAGGCCTAACAGGGCCTGATGGCCATCTTTACCAGCAACCATGTCTTGAAGAAACTGTCAGGGTGCTCCGGCAGCTTCACAAATCCACCTCCAATGACAAGGGCAAGTGATTCACCAGCATTGCTAAGTCCTGGCAGCAACGAGGGGGAGAATAGGGCTGTTCACATCGAGAAACATGGAGATTCTGCGAAGAAGTTCACCATTCTGAGGATCAAATGTCAACAACTTTTACCAAATAAGGGATTTCGCGGGGAACTTGGCTCAACCACCAACGACACTTATCAACAATAAAGGGGCTAGTTTGAGCAGCAGTAGCAACAGCAACGGCAACAACAACAACAACAACAACAACAACAACAACAACAACAAGAACAAGAAGGCTAGCAGCTAGTCAGTGAGACCATATATCTATCTGACGGGTGCTCGCAGCCATAAGCTACTCAAGAAGGGTTGCTCCACTTAGTGATGTATAGATCTGTATAAATACCAGGGTATCCAATGCTTTTGCCCGGACGTGGAGTGCCACTATGGCTCTCACGTTGGCACAGGATGGGTCACCAGCATTTGCAGAACAAACGAATGAGCATGACGATAGCTTAGTGAAAAGAATTGATACCACGCTGTGGTCCCCGCCCGGAAGCAGACTTGACAAAGTTCTTCGGCGTGGAAAATGTCCCAAACATGGCTCTGGCCAATTGCAATTTGTTGTACGAGAGGGTGGCAACCCATTCAGAGAGTCGAGGTGAAGGAATGTGGTGATGATGCTTTCAATTTGCTCAGGTTGGTCGATGTCCATGGTCAACATTGAAGAACTTTCCACGGTGGATAAATGATGCTTATAAAAGTGATTGTAAGAATGCTGGCGGAAACCAAAAAAATGTCTGAAACCACCTGACCCAATATATGACCAGCTTGCAGCTCAGCCAATCCCAGCCATGTGAAATAGAACCAGGAGTCATGATGAGTCATGATCAGTCTTGATGAGTGATCATCCCCCTATGGTAAAAGCCTATGAACCCAAAACCAACCAACGTAACCAAATGACAACTGGATTACCAAGGCTGGAAGCAGCCTGACTGAGGAAAACAAATGAAAACGAGTAAGGAAAAATGTGGAAATCTGCTGTGGAAAGCTCTGGAAAGTGAAAATCTGTGAAAATCTGTGCAGCTGTCTCAGTTCAACATGGGAGCCCAGGGAATCTGCACTGCAACCGCAGTGACTTGACCATTTAGCAATCCAATGGGGACCCGTAGATTCAATTGAAAAGCGATATGAACAGTCTACATCTCTCTTTAATTTGTCTGCATAATCGTACTGTGTTCATATCGATGTCAGTGAAACTAAAAGCTAATTATCCCGTCGAACTTTTGATCGCGTAAATGGATGTAAATGGCACCTGATATGATGTCCGTCGTCGTCCAGCTTCCCATTTCCCAGAAATGCGGGTACTTGACCGACGCATGGGTGTTCGTTCCACAAAGCCGCCCCCCACTCTCAACTGTCCGCATCATACAGTCGGGTGCAGCCCGTGAAGGACAGTTGCACCATTCTCCTTCCAGGATTCATGGCGTTGACAAAGCACGACAGAGAGAGAGAGAGGAAAAAAAATGGAGAAGAATCAATCAAAAATAAGAGAAAAGTAGAGAAGAAAAGAAAAGAAGAAGAGAAGAGGAAAAGAAGGAGAAGACAAGAATAGAGAAGAAGAAGAGAAGAATAGAGAAGAAGAAGAGAGGACCAGACAGGAACAAAGAAGAATAGAGGAGAATAGAGGACAAGAGAGGACAAGAGAGGAGAAAAGGATAGAAAAGGAAGAAGAAGATAGAGGAAGAGAGAATTTGAAGAGAGAATTTTTCGACGAAAAAAAAGAAGGGAACATAGCGAGAGGGAGAAGCCGAGAGTCGTCTCGGCGAGGCGAATCTTCGAGACCCCTGTTCCCTGAAGACAGTCCGGTGTCCAAGGCCCATGATTTCTGCTGGCCCCTGTGAAAACAGGCACCATGCTATGCCTTTCTCATCATACGATGCTACTGTCTGCTCGTGTCGCGACATCCGTGTCAATTAATGATATTTTTGCAGGAGTCATTCCGAGACTCCAGCCACTGATGGTCACTAGCAGCTAGTTTTTGATAGCATCAATCCATGGTTGAAGGTTTTGTGGGTTATCATTCTGCGAAGCCTTTTTTTGCAGCGTCCGGCCAGGAGTCCGCCCATTCCTGTTTGAAACACACGCTGAAACGCGCCTCTGTTCTCAAGGGCCTATGGTGAACCCCCAATGGCGTTGGGCCAAAAAGTATAGCCATGTTAAACTCATTGTAGTTCAAAGATTCTGTATGTATGTATACATGATATATATATATATATTAATATATGTGCCGCGCACCTTGCAGATATAGCAATTTGGCAATGTTAAACTCAACGTGGTACATATTCTTTCTTGTTGTTCCTTCCGGTTAGCTGTAGGGACGCGGGGAGGCACGTGCAAATCACAAGGGAACTGCGCATTCACCTGCGTTTTCTACTTTTCACTGGCGAGTGCGCGACTTTGTGCGTGTTGGATGTCTGGAGGGATGGGGTGGGGTGGGATAGGATGTTAATGTTAACATTCATGCGCGCAACATGTTGATGCTACTTCATGCAGGTGGCTACTTCATGAGACATGAAACCCAAAAAAACTCCAACAACAATTCTTTAAAGAATCTTGTTGAAGATAAAACCCCACAAAGCCATTTCCTACGGTAATTTATTGCAATATCAACACCGCGTCCCTGATCATGGGCCCGTCCCCACGGCCAATCGGCCCGTTGCTGGTCACTATGAACCATGAATTGACTCAATATTGGCCTCCATCAATCGAACCCAACTGACTACCCATCAACGAAGCAACCATCAAAAATCCTACAACAACCACCACTTCAATACCACTTCACTATCAACTAACACCATTGCTGTTGCGCATCACGCCTGGAGGTGTCCGCCAGCAGAGCTTGGGCTAAGGGCGCTGGATCCCAGCCATGCAAAATGCTGTTGCACCTCGGGAGCCCTGGCCGCCGCGGCTCAACCGTGAGCCCTGGTGGTGAATGTGGTGGTGATGCAGATCATTGGTAGAGAAGTGGTTGGTGCTTGAACCACCCCTATGAAAAATATCAGTCAACCAACCAGCTGTTGATAATTAGAAGGGAAAATAAAAATTGTTTAAAACCACCATCCACGGAATGATTAATGATGCGGATCACTGGTGGTTAATGGACATGTGGCGCTGAGAAATGTGGTTAACGATGATTTAGGATCCTTAATGATGTTTGGCGATGATTGATATTGATTGTGGATGGTCAATGATTCCTGATGATGGCAAATGGAGGATGGCAATGGTCAGTGCTAGTTCATGGCTAATTAATGCTGCGAGAATGATACAAACACGCTTAATCAGCCGTCAGTCATGCTGAATCACGGCTTAGAAACAATGAAGAACGGCCAATAGTGACGCTTCATGGCAAATCCATGAGGGCATAAACCACCACCGAGATCTTTCCAAAACTCGGTGCTGTCACCAACTGACATTTTTACGTGGCATCGTCCATTACCAAAAAAACGCAGCGTTCCCAGAGGTGATAGCAACGAATAGGAAAACAATGGAAGGACATCTCACAACAACAAGCGCCTACGATCGCTCGGAAAGAATGAAACTATGGCAAGCCAAAAAAATCTCATTCAGTTGGGAACAGTGTGTCCTGAAGACATGTTGGGGCACCACTTTGTTGAAGCGCCATCCACAGCCCTCTCAACGTCGCCCAACGCCTCGCTCCAAGAAACCAGCTCGCCAAAGCAAACTGCGCGGAAAGGGCGCAGTTCACGGTCTGATACTTGGCATGCTCCTGGGATGCGAACAATATACGATGCAAATGCGACAAATATTATCCTGTAGAGTATGTATGTCGGTCTGTCTATCCATCTATCTACTTATCCCGCAATATATGTATCGATCTATCTATCTACCTATCCCGGTCCCTCTATCTATCTATCGATCTATCTATCTGTCTACCCATCTATCTATGTATCTATCTATCTATTCATCTATCTATCGATCTATCTACCTATCCCTTGATCTATCTATGTATCTATCTATCCATCTATCCATCTATCGATCTATCTACCTATCCCTTGATCTATCTATCCATCTATCTATCTGTCTACTTATCCCTCTATCTATCTATCTATCGATCTATCTATCTGTCCATCCATCTATCTATGTATCTATCTATCTATTTTTTATCTTTCTATTTATCTACCTATCTACCCATCTCTCTTTGCATCTATCGATCTATCTATCTGTCTATCTATCTATCTATCTATCTATCCCTCTATCTATCTATCGATCTATCTATCCGTCGATGTACCTATCCCTGTATATATCTGTCAATCTATGTATCTTTCTATCTACCTACCTACCTAGCTACCTATCTATCTATCTATCTATCTAGCTCTCTGTCTCTATCTCTCTATCTATCTTTGGATTTGTCTATCTATCTACCAGCCGACCTACCTACCTATCTATCCATCTATCTACCTTTCTAGGGATCTATCTATCTATCTATTTATCTATCTATCTGAAAATCTTACTATCCATCTATCTACCTACCTATCTATCTATCGATGTAGTTGTCTATCTTACCTACCTACCGACCCACCCACCCACCCATCCATCACATCCATCCGTCCATCCATCCATCCATCCATGTGTGTCTCTCTCTCTCTCGCTCTCGGTGACACTGGATCTCCTTCATATTTTGTGTGTGTGTGTGCTTATTTGGTTTCATGTGTTTAATTCATTTTCCCCTATGTAGCCAAGGTATACCTGCCTAATCTACTATGTGTGTGTGCATGTGTGCGTTTATCTGTGTGGGTGACCTGCCGGAAACCCATACCTTGGAATGGAACTCATCATGTGATCAAAAAATGGGCTTCAACAGGCAGAACATGGTGTAATTTATGGTTCTTGCAGGTTTTCTCAACAACCTTTGCCCTAGCCTTTCCCCCAAACACTAAACATTGCTTGCATCGCGTGAGCATTCGCATTACCCCTGCTCCTGTTGAAGTCGAGTAGGAGCAAAGAGTGTATGATCGAATCATACTTGCTACTTCAGCTTGAATGATGGGGTTTCCTGGCTGTAGAGACAGTATGTGCTGATTGTATCTGATTGTCTTAGTCCCCGTGGATAGCAACTGCTGCAGTCCCACTGCTGAGGTTTCTTCCTATCATTTTCCAATAGCATGATGAATCATCCCCACCCTGATCAGTGGCCACATAACAGCACAGAGCCCGTTTGCTTTCCATCCAACGTCGGGTCGTTTGCGCATGGTTGGGGTAACCTCGCCACTGATGACTAGTGCCAGGCCAAATCCCACAATTCCTGTGAACAATGAACTGCAAGCGATCAACCGCGTTCACATCCCCCACTTTGGATGAAGCTGGTTGCCATATGTTGCCATTTGACACATCGCCAAGGTTTTTCACCACATCCCCAGCCGCGACCCCGGCTACCCCAACGTTGCGCACCAACTCGCCCCGTTCGCCGCCAGTGCTCCCTTGGAGGCGAGGCCGTAAGTGCTTCCAGGGGAGCGTGGGGGAAGGCGATGCTGTTCAGAATTCTTGTCCTGGACGAGTCACCGGATGCCGTTCCTGGCATCCTATGGATCCCTCGCCGGTGGATCCTGGTGGTCAATCAGCACTCTCATGGATGGTGATAGTTCATGATGGCCACTGATGCGAAAAACTCTGGTGAATGTTGAACACCACTGCGAGAATCCCGGTGAACCATAACAGGTTGCTGAAAGTGGCGAAGCATCCGCGTCTCTGTACATGTTGAGCCATGCTGAGCCATGCCGCTGCAGTGACCCCGGAGCCTATCTGCTTCGTGACTGGCGGTGGCCGACAAAATGTTGATCCGCAGGCCCCTCTGCAAAATGTGCATCGGGAAGCTCATCTCTCGACAGGTCCTGAGGCTTAGAGAAGGTGGATGGACGCCCTGGATGTCGATGGGATGATCTAGATGGACCATGTCGATGTCGATGGGATGATCGACCCGTTGGACGCCCTTGTTTCAGTTTCAGCCATCAATTCCAAAGTTTGTCCAGTTCTCCCACCCATGGAGCCGCGCGCAGGTGAAGTTTGAAAAACATGCCATGTAATCATATGTAATCGCACACGTGACGCCATGCAATATATCTGCAACAAGAGGGAGCACACCACATGACACCTCCGGTGCGACTCGGGGAGCTGGTTCGGATTCCCCTTGAAAAACCTCCTTCGCATGGTGATTTCGCTTGAAACCTCTGGGGAAGCAGTTTGAAATCAACAAAATCAAAGGGGGAAGTGCTCCAGCTGGGTGCGGAATCTTTCTTTGGCTTCCAGTATTGAAGAATTTCCATTGGCCCCCCCCTCTGTTTCTCGGAAACCCGAGTGATGTCTGAACATATCTGAGTTTTTTGAGAACAATGTCTGCTTTCCGAAAAATCGCCACCTTCAGATACTTTTTTCATGCTTGCGGGCTGACCCCCTAAAGTTCGCTAAAGGATGCGCCTAAGGTAACAAACTCCTTGGGATTCCACCAAGCATCTTGTGATGCAAACCCAGCAGGGGCACCATCTGGCTTTCAATCCCAGCCAGGCCATCAGTGATCACATGGGCCACACCTCGGTTGCAGCCCCGATGCCCCACACTTGATCCAACCCGGATCGCGCATCTGCGCCAAGCCCAACAACTGAATCAACCCAACATCAACTTCCACCAACTTATCATCTTACATCATCTTGCCATGCCTTCCAAGTCTTCCAACCGACCTAACCCATCCCCATCCCCCAACCCCATCCATCCCCCCCAGGCGTCTCGGATCGTCTCGGCACCGTCGGCGTCGGTAGCACAAACGTCTAGCAGCAGCTTGTGACGCCGCTCCGTCCCGTTGCGCTTCTCCACGGCAATGGCCTCCTCGAAACCTCGAGGCCCAGGAGGCTCTCATTGGGCGCACATGGGTTGGTTGGCAGGTTGGATTGGTTGGGTTACTCAGGTCCGTTTTGCTGCTCAGGTTGCTCAGGTTGCTCAGGTTGCTGAGGTTGCTTAGGCTGCTCAGGTTGCTGAGGTTGCTTAGGCTGCTTAGGTTGTTTAGGTTGCCAAGGTTGCTGAGGTTGCTTCGGCTGTTTAGGCTGCTTAGCTTGTTTAGCTTGCTGAGGTTGCTGATGTTGCTGGGACTGCTTCAGTGCCTTGGGTTGCTGAGGTTCCTGAGGTTGCTTAGATTGCTTGGGTTGCTCAGGTTGCTGAGGTTGCTCAGATTGCTTAAATTGCCTAGCTTGCTTAAGTTGATGGGGAAGCATCGGTTGCTTGGGTTGCTCAGGTTGCTTAGGCTGCTCAGGTTGCTCATATTGCTTAGGTTGCTTAAATTGCTTACGTTGTTGAGGTTTCTGAGGTTGCTTAGGCTGCTCAGGCTGCTCAGGTTGCTGAGGTTGCTGAGGTTGCTTAGGCTGCTGACGTTGCTTAGGCTGCTTAGCTTGCTTAGGTTGCTGAGGTTGCTGAGGTTGCTTAGGCTGCTGACGTTGCTTAGGCTGCTTAGCTTGCTTAGGTTGCTGAGGTTGCTGAGGTTGCTTAGGCTGCTGAGGTTGGTCGGGCTGCTTCGGTTGCTTAGATTGCTCAGATTGCTTAGCTTGCTTAGGTTGCTTAGATTGCTGAGGTTAATGAGGTTGCTTAGGTTGCTGGGATTGCTGAGGTGGCTGAGGTTGCTGAGGTTGCTGAGGTTGCTTAGGTTGCTTAGCTTGCTTAGGTTGCTGAGGTTGCTTAGGCTGCTGCGGTTGCTTGGGTTGCTGAGGTTGCTTAGGTTGCTTAGGTTGCTTAGGTTGCTGAGGTTGCTGAGGTTGCTTAGCTTGCTTGGGTTGCTGAGGTTGCTGAGGTTGCTAAGCTTGCTGAGGTTGCTGAGGTTGCTTTGGCTGCTTAGCTTGCTTCGGTTGCTTCGGCTGCTTGGGTTTTTGAGGTTGCTGAGGTGGCTGAGGTTGCTGAGGTTGCTGAGGTTGCTGAGGTTGCTTAGGCTGCTTAGGTTGGTCGGGCTGCTTCGGTTGCTTAGATTGCTCAGATTGCTTAGCTTGCTTAGGTTGCTGGGATTGCTGAGGTTGCTTAGGCTGCTTTGCTTGCTTACGTTGCTGAGGTTGCTGAGGTTGCTGAGGTTGCTTAGGCTGCTTAGGTTGCTTAGGTTGCTGAGGTTGCTGAGGTTGCTTAGGCTGCTTAGGTTGCTTAGGTTGCTGAGGTTGCTGAGGTTGCTAACGCTGCTTGGGTTGCTTGGGCAGCTGAGGTTGTTCAGGCTGCCTAGCTTGCTTACGTTGCTGAGGTTGCTTAGATCGCTTAGATTGCTTGGGTTGCTCAAGTTGGTTGGGTTGCTTAGGTTGCTTAGGCTGCTTAGGTTGCCGAGATTGCTCAGCTTGCTTAGGTTGCTGAGGTTGCTTAGGCTGCTGCGGTTGCTTGGGTTGCTGAGGTTGCTTAGGTTGCTGAGGTTGCTTGGGTTGCTGAGGTTGCTGAGGTTGCGTAGCTTGCTTGGGTTGCTGAGGTTGCTTTGCTTGCTGAGGTTGCTGAGGTTCCTGAGGTTGCTTAGCTTGCTTAGGTTCCTGAGGTTGCTGAGGTCGCTGAGGTTGCTCAGATTGCTTAAACTGCCTAGCTTGCTTAAGTTGCTGGGGCTGCATCGGTTGCTTGGGTTGCTCAGGTTGGTTAGGCTGCTCAGGTTGCTCAGTTTGCTTCGGTTGCTTAAATTGCTTAAGTAGTTGAGGTTTCTGAGGTTGCTCAGGCTGCTTAGGTTGCTTAGCTTGCTCAGGTTGCTGAGGTTGCTGAGGTTGCTGAGGTTGCTGAGGTTGCTTCGGCTGCTGACGTTGCTTAGGCTGCTTAGCTTGCTTAGGTTGCTGAGGTTGCTTAGGCTGCTGAGGTTGGTCGGGCTGTTTCGGTCGCTTGGGTTACTGAGGTTGCTTAGGTTGCTTAGGCTGCTCAGTTTGCTTAGGTTGCTGAGGTTGCTGAGGTTGCTTAGGCTGCTTCGGTTGCTTGGGTTGCTGAGCTTGCTCAGGTTGCTGAAGTTGCTGACGTTGCTCAAGGCTGCTTAGGTTGCTGAACTTGCTGAGGTTGCTTCGGCATTGGTTTGCTTTCTTCGGTTTCACAGAAACCATGTTCTGAAGCCATCGCAATGCTTTGTTCAAGTTAACCTGTCGGACGGCTTAGTTGCCTCCAGTGGTAAGATATCGTAAGATGGTCTTGCAAGAGGACCTGTTTGGACGACGGACTTGGAAGAATGGTTTGGAACGGTCCCAGTGGCACCAAAAACCATATCACTGCGACCTGGGTGAAGTCCAGGGGTGGGGATTTCAAACCAGTGAAACTTCGCGCGAAACTCCTCCTGTGCCCAGACCCCCCTAAATAGCTTTGCTCAAGCACGGGGAAACCCATAGAAACCATATCTAGCTACTGCTGCTTTCTCGATCTCGGTGAATCGTATTACCAGGCAATGGGTTAAACTCAGGGCTCGCAAATTGGCAGATCATGTTACATATGCATGTGTGTGTGTGCCTGTGTATGTTCGTTGATTCATTCACCCCTGAGCTCATTGAATACAGGAATGATCCGCGTTCAGGATGTGGGGAAACGCTCTGGAATCGAACCGGTTTGTGTCACATCGCATCTCCAAACCAACTGGTGCCTTCTTCGTTCACAACTCGACAGGAGAATCCACCATTCATCACCATTCTATCCATTTCTTCAGCTAATTTAGCGGGCCCACGATGGAATGCCGGGTGCAACTATGTGCAAGGCAGTGCCTGGGACCTGCCATCAATCTCAACGAATGCAACGAACATCCCCTGACCATTTGCTGCGCAACGAATGCAACGAATTGCGCAAAGTATCGCAATCATATGGATTCATATGATTAGATGAGTGTCATATGGCTGTGGGTCAAAACCCCGTACCCCTGGTTCCCCTATCATTAACCATTGGTTTCCTTGTTATTGTTGGTTATTAACCCCCATTATTGGTTGGTTAATATTGACCCATAGCCATATCAGGAATTCTTGATGCTTTGATGAAACGATTCCGGTGATCAATGACCACGGCGCCGCGGTGAACCGCCATGAAGCAGCACCAAATCCGCAGGAAGGGCGTCGCTTGGTCATCCAAGAGGAGCACCACACCCTCACAGCGCTGCATGGCACGGTAGAAGCTGCTCCTGCGATGGGCGGCGGATCATCCGCCGCAACCATCTTCGATGGTCAATGAGTATCTAATTATAGGCAATTTATAGGGGAGAAAGTTATTGAGAGGGATCTTACAGGCAATTCATGGTGAATTGATGGTTACAAAATCCACTGTTGATGGCGATCGGAGCCTGCCAATCACTGCCGTGAGCCATGGGCCCACATTCCATTGCTCAGCTCAAGAAAGGGTGGCACATCCAGTGAGCGAGCTCTGAATATTGAAGGTCTAGGGCTTGAAAATATGGCAGCTATAATTCCAGGCTTAAGCAAGTGGATGATCATAATGACCATCAACAAAAAATGGGAGCCATAAGCGCGAGCATTTGCCGTTATTAACCCCACACGAGCCATCACCATCAGTTTTGATCATTGCACACAAATTTGAACCCCCCAAACCCCGCTCTAGTTCTAACCATCAACCCCAGAATCTGAGCACTTGAAGACCTACTACCAAAAACTCCCCCACCACCACCACAACAACCACAACCACAACCACAACCACAACCACAACCACAACCACAACCACAACCAACAACAACAACAACAACAACAACAACAACAACAACAACAACAACAACAACAGCAACAGCAACAACAACAACAACAACAACAACAACAACAACAACAACAACAACAACAACACCAACAGCAACAACAACAACAACAACAACAACAACAACAACAACAACAACAACAACAACAACAACAACAACAATTGATGGCAAACCATCCCAAAAACCCATCTCCTGCGAGGGTTTTCTCCCACGTCAGCCTCCAGGTGGTGCTGGTTGTTGGCATATGCACACACCTTCAGTGCAATTGGGTCATGGGGAAAAGGAGCAAAGTAGGTGCTGGTTGACCAATGTCAAGAACAAGCATCCCATGACCAGCCAAAAAAAAAGACTCAAGGAATATATGAATCACCGCTGCACTTGCCTTATCAAGGCTTTGTGGTGTTTTGGTACGAGCATCATGTCCTTCATGCATCCTTCAAGGTAAATTAACTGGTCCACATTCCATAGACGGCCGTGCATTTTCATTAGCATTGTCGTTGGTGCATGTGACAAGATCCTCACGTTTCCCATATGTTTCCGTGGATGGCCAATCAGGGACCCAAATTGCACGTTTTTCGGCACATATCTTGTCAACGGTGGAGCACATCTTTCAAAGATTCCATGAACTGCACAGGCGTCAGCGGCGGCAATGTTTGTCGCCAAACCCAACACCATCCCCCACGTACCATCAACTTCATGCTGCAAGTGCAAGCGATTCACATGCCCCCACCCCACCCCAACCACATCCCCCACGTAGCATCAACTTCATGCTGCAAGTGCAAGCGAACGTTCACATGCCCCCACCCCACCCCCACGCCAACCCTATCCCCCACGTAGCATCAACTTCATGCTGCATGTGCAAGCGATTCACATGTCCCCACCCCACCCCAACCACATCCAACGTAGCATCAACTTCATGCTGCAAGTGCAAGCGAACGTTCACATGCCCCCACCCCATCCCAACCCCATCCCCCGCGTAGCATCAATTTCACGCTGCATGTGCAAACTACGAAAAGCTCCAAATGTGCAGAATCTTACGCGTCCGGTTGTGGAACGGGTGCCAACTAACCTCACCATAGTCAACAAAAAATCATAACACTTAGAACCAGCACTATGGCAAATCACCCATATAGTGTTATTGTTTTTTGAATATATATATATATATATATATATTGATAATTTCTTATACAAATATTCGCTAACGAAGTATTCGTATCACCATGTAACTTGTTAAAGTTGTGCGCATCACCTGCTTGGTGACGATCGGATTAGCCGCGGCGCCCAGAAGGCCGTGTCCAGCTCCAGTTGTCGCACGGAGGCATGGCGCGAAAGGTTCGCCACCTGGGCGCCAGGTAGGCGGGTTGGCCAATAGCATAGCTGGATGCTCGTGAGAAGCTCCAGTTGATGAGAGAAGTTCGTGGCTTTTCATGGTCATAGATGGTGGTTTCTCAAAATAGGGGGCCCAAAACTTGGTTGGTTTATTGCTATAAATGGTTAATAATGGATGATAAGGGGGTCCCCTATTTTGAGAAACACCCAGATACTGATAGCACTTCATGGTCATGATGTCGCGGTTTCGTTGATGCGACTCATCATTGGTCAAGGCCTGTTGAATCAACGTCTCTTCGGGGTGAATTATTTGAACATATTTGAACCATCAACATCTCAACCATCAGCAGGCCACGATCAAACGTCAAAACCAACCATCGCCAACCCGGCACCATGATCCAACCTGGCACCAGCCCCAAGGCACAAAGAGAGTGATTGGCTCCAGCCAGGCGTGTGACACGAACCATCGG
>VSDK01020215.1:93987-128763 GCA_009767595.1 Symbiodinium kawagutii | reverse complement strand
TGAACCGGGGGAATTTGGTTGCTGAACTGGTGTATTTTGGTTGCTGAGCCGTAGTGGCTGCAGGTTACTTTCTGAAGCGGGGCTGTTTTGGTGGCTGAGCCGTGGTTGCTGAAGCAGTTTCTTTGGTGGCTGAGCTGTAGTTTCTGAAGCGGGCTGTCTTGGTGGCTGAGCCGTAGTTGCCGAAGCGTATCACTTTAGTGGCTGAGACGTTGTTGCTGAGACGGAGTTGCTGAGACGTAGTTGCTGAGGCGTAGTTGCTGATCCGTAGTTTCTGAGCCGTGGTTGCTGAGCCCTAGTTTCTGAGCCCTAGTTTCTGAGCCGTAGTTGCTGAGATGGATTTCACTCTATGCCTATGACAGTTCAAAAACAAAAACATGGGGGGGGGCTAATAACGTGCAAAAAGTCAAGAAAACTGAAAACATCCAAAAACGGAAGTTGTTAATTAGGCCTTCCACCCACCCCTCACCCCCATCCCCTCACCCCGCCGCCCCCAACCCCCGGCAGCTCAACTCAAGTCGACCAGGCGTGCGCTGGGAACGCCATTTTTGCACAGGACCAACACGAGACATTGTCAATACGAGAAAAACCGAGCACCACAAAGTACCGCCTTCACCTTCCATTCGAATGATCCTCGGAGCTCAAAATCCTACCAATTACACTACGAAATGGTTGGGGCAAAACCCGACATCCGAGCCAGCAACAAAACTCACTTGAATCCCCAAAAACCCCAAACGTGGTGCTCATTTCTGCAGCGTCTATGAGTCACAAGATGCATCAACAGTCATAATCATTGGAACCTTTCAAAACCTCGTTCAAAGTCATGCCGTGCTTCCGTCGCACCGATTGCACCCTTCCATGATGCTCTTAGAAAGCATGGTGCAGGTCCCTCCGCGAGGGGAACGCCAAAGTCCAGTGGAGCCCATTTCATGACCCCAGAACCGGGCACCACAGAACCTGCTGGGCAAAGCGCCTCTTTTTTTTTCGCAGCGCTCAGGTTTCTGCATCCTGCACCTGAGCAGGCCCAATGGCTGACCCAACATGAACGCCTACCCGGGAAGTATTTTGCACCTTACCAGATTTGACTGCCAACATTTCCGGAATTCAACCAGCAAACTGCCATTGGACCAGGTCAACAAGCCTAGCATGCCTAGCTGAGGGGAGAATTCAAAGGCCCTTGCTGCGCATTTCCTGTGCCGATGAAGCACTTCATTCCCATGTCTTATCCGAATCAAGACAGAATGCCGTGTCAACAATCAGTGATGTCACTGGGCTAGATGACTTAACCAACGCAAACAGCAGTGGGCACTCAAAATCAACAGCAGATTCCAAGCCGCACATGGCTAGCAACCACCACAACGGCCGTTTTACGCCCTTGGTCTCGCCCACGGGGCTCCAAAAGATGCATTGACAAAGGGGAGTCTGGTGAATTGATGATGATGATGATGATGATGATGATGATGATGATGATGATGATGATGATGATGGTACTCAATTTTTTGAATCTAAGATTGCGTAAATCATAAGATACAAACACACAGTACAAATGAAACATTCTCAAACAACACACAATCAAGTGATAATTCCAAGTTCTGACTGCAGACCTTCAGAAAACAAAGTGAGCGAATAAAGTCAATGCCAAAGCGATTTAAAGGATGGAGGAAATGAAATCTTCAATCTTGTTCCATGATTTGGTTAGGAGATAACAAATTAATCCCAAGCCCGTAGATAAAGGAGCATTATAATACTGTTTTCATTCGGTTTTCTATGATCTAGTCTTGCTATTTCCGAGGCTGATGCACCCATGTTTGTTTGTTGGGGTAACCACTCTTGATAGCACAATCGCTTAACGTCCATTCTTGGAGACCGGTGGTCGAAACATCCGATCGGAAAATCAACGGGGGAAGACACATGTTGGGTTCCAGGAATTGCTCAACAGGGAGGTACCTCTTGCCTTGAACAGCCCTGCAGCTCCCCCTCCGCGGGACGGTGCAACACGGAACTTTTTCTCTGGTCGTATTGTATTGAGGGTGCGAAAGATTTCTATCAGGATTTCTTGCAGGAGAGGCCCCTGAGATCTTGAGATGAAAGTGGAACGTCGCAAGTTCTTCAGCCACTGCTAGATTCTGACGAATTCCTCAACCTGGTCACAGGCATGGAGTCAGAGTTTCGCACCTGGCGATCACGCCCGAGGAGTGAACGACAACTGGGGAGGCAAATGGACGCGTCAGAACTGAATTCAGGATAGAACGATCGATAAACCCAAGAATGAAATGCAACAATAACTCGATGCAATCAGTCGCACAACTGCCCGAATTCGCATCAAAAAAGGAGCAAATAGGTGACGACAAAGAATCACAAAGAATCTGCATCCAACTTTGGAGTGGGGTTGACCAAACATCTGGTCGAAAAAATGATGATCATCCTCAGCATGAACGTAAATGAAAATGCGAATGATGTGACAACACAAGGTCTTTATTCGTTAGTCAGGTGGGCAAGCATCAAGTCACTTGGTGTATTCCTTGGCAGGGGTCCCAATGGAATCTTTCTCAGAAATTTCATGTCCCGGAAATTCCAGGCTAAAGGGCTGTGATGCCGTGCGCCTGACACCCCAAAACCAGCTGTACAACCACCCTCCCGTAATCTGCAATTGCTAGCCCTGAAATCTCTCATTTCGTTGCGCCCACGATAAACCTTTACCTCTACATCAAGCCTCTTCAGAAACCAGCAGAGAATTTGCACGTTTCACGAAGAAAAGGGGAGGCTTATTTGAGGCTTGAACATGGTTGAACATGGTTGAACCAAAGATCAATCGTTACCAGCTGCTGTTCGTTATCACTTGACCCATCTTGACCCTTAGTCGTTTCCTAAGTTTTAGCTCTCCGTGACATTTCTCCTTTAGCTCGACGTCCGAGTTCGTCGTTCCTCCCTTGGGCCAACCACTGCACGACACCTGCAAGGCCAAGGTAGAGGCCAAGCCAATGCCAGCCAGCACCGTTAGGACAAAGAAGGTTGGTTGATAGCAGCCTTTCCCCTTGCAAACCTCCTGGCTTGGACACCCCGGGAGGATGACGGCTTCCAGACTTCAAACCAACAACCAACATGACGCGCAAGAAGCAGCTTTAGCTGTGCTGGTGGAAAAAATGTTGTTTATAATGATTCATGAATGTTAGATCAACGTTCATTTAACCAGTAACCACCATGAATTTAATCAGCGCTGGCAATGTACCAAAAAATATGTTCGGATGCTGAATTGGAAAAGAATCTCCGAACAGCCAAACGTTGTGTTATTGACATCCCCCAGCTTTGACTTGTGAAATCCGCCGACCCCTGCCGTAGCCAAGGCAGGGGCGGCGCCTGGGACCACCGAAGGTGTGGACTTCGTTTTCGAACCATGCTAACCCATGCCATGCGTACGCAGTTGCTCTCTCCAACCCCTTTCCCACACTGCCCTCACTCCAACTTCTTTCCCACACTGCCCTCATGCCAACCCCTGCGATGCCCAAGCAATTGCTTCACACACTCCAACCCCTTGTCCACATCGCCCTCAGTGCGGGGCACGAAACCGTGGCGAACATCCTCAATCGGAAGGCCGTAGCATCTCTTTTAACCGCCTGGGCACCAAACCTTGGCGAACGAACAAGTGTGCTTTGTCATGGCCAATGCTATGGCAATATGGCCACCATGCTATGGCAATATGGCCACCACGGATGATCGGAAAGCCGTAGCATCTGTTTTAAGGTCCTTCAAACCTGCCGGTTGGCCGGCTTCAAACGCTCCCCAAGCGTCTCCTCAGCCCGCCCGGGCACCGAACCTTGGCGAACAACTGCTTTGTCATGGCCAATGCTATGGCAATATGGCCACCACGGATGATCGGAAGGCCGTAGGCATCTGTTTTAAGGTCCTTCAAACCTGCCGGTTGGCCGGCTTCAAACGCCCCCCAAACGTCTCCTCAGCCCGCCCGGGCACCGAACCTTGGCGAACAATTGCTTTGTCATGGCCAATGCTATGGCAATATGGCCACCACGGATGATCGGAAGGCCGTAGCATCTGTTTTAAGGTCCTTCAAACCTGCCGGTTGGCCGGCTTCAAACGCTTCCCAAACGTCTCCTCAGCCCGCCCGGGCACCGAACCTTGGCGAACAACTGCTTTGTCATGGCCAATGCTATGGCAATATGGCCACCACGGATGATCGGAAGGCCGTAGCATCTGTTTTTAAGGTCCTTCAAACCTGCCGGTTGGCCGGCTTCAAACGCTTCCCAAACGTCTCCTCAGCCCGCCCGGGCACCGAACCTTGGCGAACAATTGCTTTGTCATGGCCAATGCTATGGCAATATGGCCACCACGGATGATCGGAAGGCCGTAGCATCTGTTTTAAGGTCCTTCAAACCTGCCGGTTGGCCGGCTTCAAACGCTCCCCAAACGTCTCCTCAGCCCGCCCGGGCACCGAACCTTGGCGAACAATTGCCAATATGTCCCCCATGCTATGGCAATATGGCCACCACGGATGATCGGAAAGCCGTAGCATCTGTTTTAAGGTCCTTCAAACCTGCCGGTTGGCCGGCTTCAAACGCTTCCCAAACGTCTCCTCAGCCCGCCCGGGCACCGAACCTTGGCGAACAACTGCTTTGTCATGGCCAATGCTATGGCAATATGGCCACCACGGATGATCGGAAGGCCCTAGCAAGAGAGGGGTCGGCGGCACCCGGGCGCTAGCCCATTCTATAAGACATGCAATTCAACCAAAGGTAGCCACATCTACTGCAATCGGTTGCTATCTATAGCCCAAGTGCACCATCTAGGGGGGGAACATTTTGCATCCGCGATCTTCGCTTTGAAGTTGGAAAGCCCGACTAACCCACGTCAAACCAATCCAGCCTTGTTCACATCACAGCGAAGCAAGTGATGACGAAAATGGCTGGTGTATTTTCCACCAGTGCAGAAAATGTGCATCACCCCCCTATATGGCCAATAGTAAATCAGCAGCTTATGTTAGAAATCGAAAGCATTGATGTGGATGCGTAACATGCTGCCTGATGGTTTAGTGCTGCAGACTGCAGATGCGGCTGCCAGTTGCGTCCTTACCATCTGCCGCCGCGTTGCGATACACGACGGGCATCAGCTCACAAATGATGATCACCGCTGACGCTGCCTGCGTCAGGGGGCACGACTTGTGTCACACAAAAACTCCGAAAAAATTGACAAAAAATAGACGTCTTATGTTTATCAATGACTGTAAATTACAAGTTATTTACAATGATTGTCAACGATTCTTCATGATTCATGATGGCTACTAGTGGGTAAAAATAACCATCGACACATCCATGTGTACGTCTCTCTCTGTCTTTCTCTCTCTTCTCAGTTGCCATCCTGCTGTTCAGCAAAATGCAAAGGAAAATGATCAATGTCATAATTCATACTTATGATGCGTTTTTAATATGTAAACAAGTCGGTTTTGATGTATTCAAGTAGTACCCGCACGAGGCGGGGGCAAAAGTTTCCAAATTTAAAAAAGGACTATGGGAAAGCGATTTGGGCCTATAATTAGGGCATCGCTCCGCCACAACACACACCACACCACACCACACCACACCACACCACACCACACCCCACCCCACCGCACCGCACCACACCACACCACACACCACACCACACCAAACGTACCAAGAACAAACGTACCAGAGCACAACGTACCAACACACAACGTACCAAAGCAAAACATACCAGAGCACAACGTACCAAAACAAACCGTACCAGAACACAACGTACCAAGACAAAACGTGCCAAGAAAAAAAAAACACCAGACTAAAACGTACCAAGACAAAACGTACCACAAGGTACTACAACGTACTACAAAGTACTACAAGTACTACAACGTACTACAAAGTACTACAATGTACTACAACGTACTACAAGGTATTACGAAATACTATATCGTAGTACAATGTACTACAAAATACTACAAGGTACTACAAGGTACTACAAGGTACTACAAAGTACTGCAACGTATAACAACGTACTACAACGTAGTACAAGGTATTACGAAATATTATAATGTAGTACAACGTACTACAAAATACTACCAGGTACCACAAGGTACTACTAAGTACTGCAACGTATTGCAAGGTACTACAAGGCACCATTCGGGACCACAAGGTATTACAAGGTACCACAACGCATTCCAAAGCACTACAAAGTACTACAAGGTACCACAAGGTACTACAAGGTACCACAATGTACTGCGAAGTATTACGAGGTACTAAGGCATTACAAAATATTACAAAGTATTACTACAAGATAAAGCGATGAAACAGCCCTCACAGTGCGGAAAGCGATCCCAGAGCAGTTCCATGCGCACCAAATGCCACGCCTGCCACACAAAGTCAAGATCCAAGACTTCTTTAAAACCATCTGAAGCAGCTCTGACAGTGCGGAAAGCGATCCCAGAGCAGCTCCATGTGCACCAAATGCAACACCTGCCACGCAAAGTCAAGACCCAAGACTTCTTTAAGACCATGTGAAATAGCCCTCAACGCGGAAAGCGATCCCAGGGCAGACACAAAGTCAAGATCCAGGACTTCTCTAAGATCAGTTGAAACAGCCCTGACAATGCGGAAACCGATCCCAGGGCAGTTCGGCGCGCACCAAATGCCACACCTGCCACCCAAAGTCAAGCAAGCATCAAACGCCACCCCTGCCACACAAAGTCAAGATCCAAGACTTCTTTAAGAGCATGTGAAATAGCCCTCAGTGCGGAAAGCGATCCCAGAGCAGCTCCACGCACACCAAACGCCACACCTGCCACACAAAATCAACATTCCAACTTCTGTATGTTCATCTCTTGGCAACAGTCACAGGAAACAGGTCCGAAGCACATCCGAAACAAACCCAAACCAAACCGAAACGGTCTGGGCCCGTCCGCTCGGATCAAAAACGGATTTCGCGCGAGACTTCCTACATTTTTCGAACTTCTAAGATCATCACCATGCTCAAAATATTACGCCTGTCACACAAAGTCAAGATCCACGACTTCCCCAAGATCAATTGAAACAGCCCTGACAGTGCGGAAAGCGATCCCAGGGCAGTTCCACGCGCACCAAATGCCACACCTGCCACCCGCAGTCAAGATCCAAGACGTCTCCAAGATCAATTGAAACAGCTCTGACAGCGCGAGAAGCGATCCCAGAACAGCTCCAAGCACCAAATGCCACACCTACCACACAAAATCAAAATCCAAAACTTCTTTAAGACCATGTAAAATAGCCTTGGCAGGGCGGAAAGCGATCCCAGAGCAGCTCCATGCGCACCAAGCGCCGCGCCTGCCACGCAAACTCAAGATCCAAGACTTCTTTAAAACCATGTGAAACAGCCCTGACAATGCGGCAAGCGATCCCGGAGCAGCTCCACGCGCACCAAATGCCACGCCTGCCACACAAGGTCAAGATCCAAGACTTCTTTAAGACCATGTGAAACAGCCCTGACAGTGTGGAAAACGATCTTAGAGCAGCTCGATGTGCACCAAACGCCACGCCTGCCACACAAAAGCAACATTCCAACTTCTGCGCGTGCAATTTTTGGCAATAGCCACAGGAAACAGGTCCGAAGCAAATCCGAACCAAACCGAGACCGTCTGGGACCCGTGCGCTCGACAAGGCTACTTTCCCGATCGAGCGCGCGACGTTTTTCACGAAAAAACAAACGGTTGTGACAAATCTAATGATCAAAAACGCATTTCCTGCGAGACTTCCTCCATTTCTCGAACTTCGAAGCTCATCAACATGCTCAAAGTACCAGGCGCCCTACACAAAGTCAAGACCCAAGACTTCTCCAAGATCACGCGAGAAAGCCCTGACAGTGCGGAGAACACCTCAAATCAAAACCATCTCGACTCAAGTCCATCGCAAACCAATTCCATCCCAAAGCAATTCCATCTCAAAGCAATTCCATGTCAAATCAATTCCATCTCAAATCTATTCCATGGTAAATCAGTTCCATCTCAACTCAATTCCATGTCAAATCAACTCCATCTCAAGTCAATTCCATCCCACATCAATTCCATCCCCAATCACTTCCATGGCAAATCAGTTCCATCTCAACTCAATTCCATCTCTAATCAAGTTCATGTCAAAGCAATTCCATCTCAAATCACGTTCATGTCAAATCAATTGCATCTCAAACCAAGTCCATCTCAAATCAAGTCCATCTCAAATCAAATCCATCTCAAATCAGCTCCTTCTCAAATCAAGTCCATCTCAAATCAACTCCATCTCAAATCAAATCCATCTCACATCAAGTCCATCTCAAATCAAATCCCTCTCAAAGCAAGCCCATCTCAAATCAGTTCCATCTCAAAGGGGAACAGCGAGCCACTGAAAGTGATCCAACCAAAGGGAAACGGCACCACGAAGATTCGGAAGATTCATGGCATTGAGAAATCAGCGGTGGTGGCCGGAGGCTCCCCGAGTTGCCGTAGTACCGCACGCGCGTTTTCGCGCTGCAAGGAAACAAACAAACAAACAAACTCTGAAGGAACCGGGCGGACTCAGTAGCAGCATCTTGCAGCAATGGCTTCCCCAAAGCAACGGATAGCTGCCGGGCCCCAGCCACCAGCGGAGGCTTCCGCAACCAAGGGGATGAATTGGATGCCTTGGTCACACGACTAACAGCTTCAATTTGCAAGCGGAGGCGTTTGCGGCATTCATACTCAGTCACCGGGCGGCTGCCGTCAGCTGCAGTTTGGGCGGCGACACCTTGTCGGAGACCCGAGCCAACTGCTAGGTCGAAGGCTGCAGGGCCGTGAAGACCCCAGTCGGGAACATAGACATCCGCTGGCCGCCCCCACGGGTAGTGCCATCTTCTGGAGCTCCTCCATCATCAAGGCCGGGGGGCAAAAGTCCTGCTTTTTCCACTTCAGGCGACAAGCCAGCCGCTTGTGCACGCGCTGCCACGATTGTTCTAAGGCGGTGGTGACGCTTGGCCCTGTCCCCGCCACAAGGGCACACGCGCGCATGATCACCGTAGGTGTCGGCTGTGGCATTAGACAAGGGGCAAGGGGCATCGACGCCGGCAACTTGTAGACGAAGCCGGAGTTGGACCATGAGGCGGTGTTTGGCTTGTAGTTTGGCAATGACTTCCGGCGTAGGGCCAAGCAGCGGAGCATCAGCGAGCGCGGCACAAGCTTGAGAAAACTCACCTTCTGCCGCCAAAGCGAAGCAGCGGGAATGCAGTGCTTCCTCGGGCGTTTTTGGGGGAAGTTCGTTGCCGGCCAGGCCCCGGCCACAGCTCAGCCCGCTAGCCTTCCAACCAGCGAGCCAGCAGGGCGTCTGTTGAATTATGCCAGCCACGGCGGCCAAGGCTCGGGCAAGGCATTGGGCCCGGGCTCCTCGAGCGACTCTGGGGATGTGGCGGAGGACTGGTGTGTGCACACAGAAGACGTCGTGGAAGGAAAGTGGCATAGGAGCAGTTGTTCCGTTGATGTGGGGCGACGCGCCCAAGACCACGTGCCGCGCTTCAGGCCTGCATCGTGGGCGCACGCCATTGTACCGGGTGGACACCACAGCGCCGCAAACGGTGCAATGTTCAAGGCCATGTTGAGCACAGTAGGCTGCTGGCACCTGCCCTTGCAAGGAGCTAGCAGCATGTTCATTCAGGTGTGCTCGCATGGCAGCATCCGAGGCTCAACCCCGGGCGGAGGATGGATCCACAGCAGGGCAGCCAGCGGAGCCGTCTCAAATCAATTCCATCTCAAATCAAGTCCATCTCAAATCAATTCCATTTCAAATCTGCGCAACACGGAAGTTCCGCACTTCGTACTGGAACTTCCTTTGACTATTTACTTACTCATTGTGTGTGCTCTTTACATTTGTGCATTTACTTTTTTGTTGTACGTTTGCTTTTCGCATTGATGTCATGGGTATTCCCGGCAGTTCTCTTCACCAGCCCCGCTCATGATTGGGTACTGAAAGTCCGCCCTGAAGGGGCAACCAATGTCAAGGTCACAAGCCCAGAGGACATCAACAGGTTAAATGACAACTTGTGATCACCGACAAGAACAGTGATTCAGTTCCTGGCCAGTCACTTGGCTACGTCATAGTTCATGAGGATATCAACCACCAAGCACCTACCACAGAGTTGCGTGCCTGAGAACTCATCTGGAAGCCCCAGATTTTGCCAAACTCCAAAGCTCCATACATTTCGTTCACCACGGGCACCACCACGGTGTAGAAGGAACCGAAGGACAAACCCACCAGGAAGGTGCCCACCATAATGCCTGGAGGAGTTCCACCAGTGCTCTCGCCACCAACACCATAGCGCGGTGAAGCAACGGATGATCAGCATGTGATCAGCATATGATCAGCTTGATTGATGTGCTTAGTGGATGTTAGTGGATAATTATGGCTAGTAGATGGTACTACTGAGAGTCTCTGCGATGAAACTCACCCAAAACCCGGGGTTCAAACATTCGCTTTCAAGCCATGCTTGGACACCACGTTGCGAGCCTGGAAGGTCCATCATGCTCATAAAGAACTGGCCAGTCACTGCAAACACTGCTCCAGCCTGACTTTCACAACGATGGCAAGATCAAGGGAAAATCTTGCCTGAATTTCATGTGACTGTCTGTGTCTGTGTGCGTGCAGGTGTCTGTGTCTGTGTGACTCTGCTGGATGACTCTTGGAAAATAAGAAAAAAGGTTGTGAACGACGAATCTCTGAATCTCAGCAGCTGTCAGCCAATGAAAGCGCGTGAAGTGTGCTTGGTATTTGTCACTCAGGATGCCCACAACGACCCTGGCAAAGGAAGATGTGAGTGCAAAGAGGCTCGCTCCCAAGCTATTGGCCGAGTCATATCCAATGCTTTCCAAGATCAGTGCCTTGCCAAGGTCGCTCCCGTCAGCCCGCTTGGTTGCTACCGCGGGGGGGCTCAAAGAATGACCATAGGTACCGCAATGGATTCAATGGGCGATGATGGATTCAATGATTTTCATAGGATTTCATAGGGCACTCTCTCTGGATGGGTTCTTATGGCTGATGCTTGGATTGGAGAAATTTCTACCTTCACACGATGCTGCTAAACTACTCTTGTATGTTGATTCTGGGCTTTCCAGCAATAAACTTAAGCTTGCACAAGCTTGCAAGGCCTACTCCGATCAGATGCTCTTTCAATATTCCCTGTGACAAAAAGTCCCTTCAATCTTCTTGGTGTTTTGGCCTTTGCGAACCAATCAGGTCATGAAAGATGATAAAAGATGATAAAAAGCCACGGCCAACCTCGAGCATAGAGGTTGCACAATGACCATAGGTGAAAATATGCAAAGTGGCACTCATTGATTGATTTCATGCTTGGCACATTGAACTAATAATGTTGAACTTGGAAAACATTTAATACCAGTCACTTGCACACCTGGCTCTCCCTTTAGAAAGGAGAGACGGGCACAACACGGGTCCTTATTTTTCGTGCTTTTTGGGCGTGCTTGATGATGTTTAACTATTGTAGTTGGAAGTGCTGACAACAAAGATACATGTTTGATAAAACAGAAGGATGGCAACCCTTTCCACCAGATTGTTAAACCGATTAAATATTAAAACCCATGTAGTACACAAAGCTTACTGAATATTTAATGTATTCACTATTGATTAAGCCTCAAAAGGTTGAGGCCTCATCATATCTGGTTACAATGCATGGGTTAGAATTCATGGTAGGCTGGGGGGTTGGTACCGTTGGGGCTAGTGCGACTTTCTGGACGTCTGATTGCACACTAGTGAAGCCTTACTAACGGTAGGGTTAGCTGCATTCTCTGGATACATGGTTGGGCCCTTGGGTGTTGATATTTGATTGCAATATCTGGAGTACTGATACCTGTTTACCAATGGTTTTGCTGCATTATGCAGCTACCTCTTTGTAATCCATAAGGTGCTCATGCCTTCCTTACTACCTCTGTGATTAGCTGGATTCTGCATGTCTCGCTGGAAGCTATGGTGTGCATGCCTGTGAGTCCGTGTGTGCATGATTTAGTACAGTACCTATCCAGTTTGCTGCCTTCTGCGGATGTCTGGGCGGAATCTATGGCGCGCTGATGACTGAGTACTTGTAGCAATGGCTGCATTCTGTGGATGTCTCATTGCAGTTCGGTGCTGGTAACACACACTTATGGGCATAGCATGGCATAGCTGCACGCTCTGAATACTTGGTTGCAAGTTATAATGCGTTGATGCCTTGCTGGGTCAGCTATATGTAATCTGTAGCTTTGATTTACTGCAGAGGGGATAGCAGCCTGTCAATACTTACTTGCAAGCTACTGTGTATTACAGTGTTGATCCCTTACTATCCCACAAGCTTAACTGCACTATTTTATCAAAGTGCAACTTTAGGCGCCCACTAGAGAGGGGCCTAGTTCGCGGTGGTTCTTAGAACCCACATTTGGTTCAAAGAACCCCTTACTATAAGCAAAGAGAATTCTTAGAACCAGTTCTGAGTGAGCAGACTTTGGAAATTTGGGGTCATTTTTTACAGAGATAAAAAAAATCCATTCAGTGCA
Organism: Symbiodinium kawagutii; assembly: GCA_009767595.1. Lineage (NCBI taxonomy): Eukaryota > Dinophyceae > Suessiales > Symbiodiniaceae > Symbiodinium > Symbiodinium kawagutii. The sequence continues at coordinate 116,231 of VSDK01020215.1, read as the reverse complement.
GTAGTTTGCAAAAACAATACTGCAACGGAACAAAATCACACAACACAGGAAGGCCGGCACAAAAAAAATATGACTGCAACAAAAACACAAGAAAGCAAAATCAACAGTACCCAAAAGCATCGCAAAAGAACACAACCACCGAAAACACAATGTTTAGCTACATCTTTACTGTTTGGCTACATCTTTACTTACTATGTGATTCTGCTAAATCAGCATTAATTGGGCATTAGTCATTTATTGAAAACTGGCATCCTGACAGCTTGCCACAGCTACGTTCTGCTGGTACCTGGTTGAGGCCCCTAGGGCATGGGTTCACCCCCAGAATTGACCGGAGAGCTCGCTTAACAATGTGTAGCTCATATTGAATCATTATATAACCATCACAAAATGCTAATAGTGTATCGTCAACAAAAAATAGTCATCAATTCCTAAGCATAAGTGATTGCAAAATACCACCTGTAAATCATGAGCGACTAATGAACTACTAGTTGATTTGTTGTTGAATTTAAATTTTGAATTTGCGTGTTTTCATGTAGTTCCGGCAAAAACGTGAAGGGGAAATGGACATCCAGCCAATAATTTGTATCGCGTGAATGTACTGGACAAGATGCCTTTAGATGATGAAACCCGATCAAGGTCAAGCAACAAGGAGTGGAAATTCAGCAACTTCAGAGAAAAAACGCATTTCCACAAACGTTTTGTTCATATTATGCCGTTTTCAGCTTCAAAAACTAGGAATTCAGATTGAGGGATGTTGCCGATGGAAAGAACCTGCAATACCTCTCCACGACCTTTTCCGTCCATCCACGCAGGGAAAAAACTGACGAACAACCAGTAACCACAATCGCCTGAAGCTCACCATAAGCTTAGAGCATCTTGGAGCTTAGGCCTCGCAACAACCCATCCGCCTTCGAGCCAGGAGCCACCGAGGGAGGCACTGCTAACCTCCCTCTCTAGCGGCACTCTGAAGGGCACGAACGCCAACCCTGAAAGGTGCTGAAATACTTCCGCAAGTATGCCACTTATCCCCCCAAGCCATCAGCCACTTATCCACACACGCACGCACACACACGCGCAAATAGATATATTTTATTGAAATAAAAATGAAATATATTATGTTATATCCCTTTTTTGTTTACACATACACGTTCATTTGGACAAAAACAAAGCACATGCACTCTGCCAAGCCCTGCACCAGTGACCCAAAGAGCTTTTCCTTGGCCCTGCAATTTACCAAACGATTCCATAAATGCATGCTGCACAGTGTTTATAAAATGTATAGTTTGTTGAATGACTTGAGTTTTTTGACAAAATGGAAATAGCTTGACAGCACACCGCACGGCTGCTGCAGCATTGAAAAGCCATACCAGAGGGGTGACCCACTCACGAGAGGATCCCAAGAAGGGCAACGCAGGTCATGTAGCGTCACTGATTAGGTTGTATAAAATGATGCGTCCTGTCAAAATGCTCAAGGAAAAAAATGGTTCTTAATTCGTGATCGATATTTGTAGGCTCACTGAATGACTCCCGGCTGAGGCTTTCTATAGTCACAGTCATGGGGGACCATTTCATGCCTCCATTTTTTCTTCGCAAGGAATGTTTGGCAACCCCTTCCCCTTCACAATCAACCTCAATCAATTGCGGCGTCTGCGGGACCCGTTTTCTCAGCCGTTCATAGTTACTAGCATGGCCACCATTTGCCTAACATGCTTAACATTATTCACAATACAAGGCAAATACTTAACCATCATTTTTCCGGGTGCCATATTCTTAGCTACGTTTCATGAATGATTTCAACACCAACTAAGACCACTAATCACCAACCACTAACCAACCACATCTTACCCATCGTAACCACATCAACTCACCATCACCTGACCACCTGACCATCCACTGCTCCCAAGGTGCGACGTTCTGGTTCGTGGCCAGGCCGGCTCCAGAGACGGCGAATTGGCAGGCCCAAAGGAGCCAGAAGTCCAAGCCCAGAAAGGCCATGCGAAAGGGCAAACCTGAAGCTGTGACGGTGATGGCTGGCCATGTTGATAGCATGACGTGGTTTAATGATGTTTAACTATGCTATAAGTATAGTTTATAAGCTATTCAAGTCTAATAGCATTACGACTATTTAATTGGCTTAAAAATGTTGAAGTTATTGTCTATTCATGGCTATACTATACTATAGAGGGTTTAACATTGATGGCTATGAAAATAGTTAATGCTTGGGATAACTAGCAATCTTTCATGTTCAATGCTGGCTTATGCTACTTGATTTATGGTCGGGGGTCAATTGTAGCTTTTAGCGATGAATTGATGCTTGATGGCAGATGGTTTGATAGTGAATACTGGCTAAGGATGTTGAATGACAGTTAACAAAAGGGCCAAAAATTGAAGCAGGATAGCGGCATATGCGGCATATAGCTGTTGGCTAACGATCAATAATGGCTAATGATGGATGATGACAACGATAGTGAAGAAAGGTGATTTAATGCTGGCCCGTCATCATCAATAACGGGCGTGTAGGATTGCAATTTTAATTAATCTCAGGCTAAAGGTGGTTCATCCTGGAAGGGGGGAAGTTGATCATGAAATTCTCACTGGTCAAATGATTGATAGTCCTTGGAATGGGTCCAGGGAAACCGTAGTTTCACAATAGGCTTGGTATATGACTGGCTATTGTTATCGATGAACAACTCATGCTTAACATTGGTGAACGATAAGCAGGAATCATGATGCCTGATGATTGTTAGCAACCTCGACCAAAGCTCGAATCCAACACACGAATTGCACAGGGCCTGAAACCCAACAGCCAACAGCTACTTGTGAAATCTTACGCAAATGATGGCAAATGAAAAATGGCGAATGGCCAATGAATCGTAACAGTTCATGGTAGGTAATGATGGCAAATGGTAATTAGTTACAGGTGATGACAAGTACATTGCATGCTAACAACCGGCTGACCGTCCAAGCATCATAATGGATCATGATGGCTGGCAAATCAATATCGTTATTAATGGTGCTAGATTTTGATGTTTTTTTGATCTTGATGGGTTGATGGTCTACAAATACGAGCTGCGAAGTAATGGTAGGCACTCGAAAATCAACAGCAGCTAGGTCTGAAATTTTCGAGCATCAGTTCGCTCGTTAAAAGACCACTGCACTAAAACCATAGATTGATCATGGTAGAGGATAGTCTCAGAGCCTTTCTGGTTTGCCGGAGTGTCAGCAAAACTGAACTTGGACAGCCAAGTTGACACCGGGATGAATGCACGGTCATAATGAAGAACAAGAATTGCAAATGTTTTTCCCAATGTTGATGGCCTGTGAAACGATCGAGCAATCACCCTACAAACTTTTCGTCGCCCAGTAAGTGATACTATCCCAATGCATGATCTATATCTACCATTGATGACTCTTTCCACAAAGAGATACGTAATGCCTACGATTAGCTCATGTTATCTGATCCTCTGGAACAGCGCCAGCCAACTCGCCTATGCCAGGGAACGCGGCTTCAGCTGCAGGAATGTGCCAGCAATGCCATGGATGACCACCGCCACAACCAACCGAGACTATGACCACCACAGCCCCAGCCACCACAGCAGCAACAGCAACAACCACAACTTTTAACCCCCGGGCGCGGCGCACCTTTTGGACTGGGAGGGACTGCCTGCTGAATGTGCAAGTCGCCGAGGGGTTCTTTCACCGTCGCCAACAAGAGCAAGGGACCTGTGGAGCATCCACAAGCGACTCTATCTGTGAAGCAAACTTTACGATTTATGCTTTGGATGTTTCACATTGCTTTGTCAGTTTGTGATGGCGAACATCAATGTTTTGAAGGGTTCGGGTGTACCACTTATGGCATGATAGCAGCCCCTGGGATCCTACACGTGGGCTGCATATGTGCAGGTATCTGAACAAGATCCCAAGCTAATTATGGAAAGATCAGGGCAGCAAGGCATACCAACACCAGGCAACACAAAGTCACAGGCATGGTGGGCTGGGCGATAACATTCCACCCGTCAAGCCCACCTCAGTGCTATACTTTCTTGCAACCTGCTCCCTGCCAAGAATTTGTTCGGAAAACGACTGTCACAAATGCAAGGCACACAAAATCACAGAAAAAGTTGCCGGGACCGGTAGATAGCGGCTAAAATTGCGGACAGTAACCATCTTCTGGACCATACGTATCTGATATGTCGAAACCCAAGCTTTGCCGCTCAGCGGAAATCACTATCCGCACAACAAGAATGATGCACTGCTTAGCAGCTTAGAAGCAATGCACAGGAACCACAACGGAACCACAACGGAACCACAGCCCAAGCTGATGTCAAGGTCAAGAGGCTCATCTGCAAAGTCACTGCGGTCATTCCGGTCCAGGTCCCAGAAGAAGTTTGACCTTGCGAGTAGCGATAGCCTGCCATGACATCAAAGCACGTCAGCGTTGTGAGGAGAAACAGGAGGATGAAGGTGCGTGCAGTTTCGCCTGGCAAGTTGAGTCGATGATCGATGGATGAGCCGCTCTGGTTTGTACGGCTGACTGGTGGGATATGGTTCAGATTGTGGGAAATATTGTGAATTGTTCAACAGCATTTTTCAACATCAGTGCTTGGAATGACTGAAACATTCACCCAATGTTTTGCAGGAACCTCACCCATTCAGCCGGGTTTTGACACCATGATCACCTTCACCATCGCCCACCTTGACCCTGGAACGACTCCCTGCAATGTGGCGGCAAGATTTTCATGCTCGAAAGGCTGGCCACACCCACCAGAAAGGACGCAACGGCTGAAAAGGCCAGAAACGGAACGAGCCCGAACTGGTCGCGGAACACCTGGTGGCCACCAGACTTGGAGGTGAAGATTTCACAAACCGTTGGTCGCAAGCTGAGAAGTATCTTAGGCTCACCAAACTTCATATGTATATATAAATCAAAAAAATTATATATATATATACAAAATAAATGTATATATGTTTTGAAAATGGTGTATATATGTATAGGTGTGTGTGTGTCTCTGTGTGTGTGTGTGGCTAATTGAGATGCTTCAGTATCATGTCACACTGCCCCACCTGAACCCATAGAAGTGCCCAAAGGCCACCAGCCGCTGCCAGCACAGCTTTCAGGTACCCAATCACTGCGGCACGATTTTGTGGGAACGAAATGGAGCATGCCATGCAAACCACGTTGTCTAAGAGGCAGGTAGAAGCATAGCCCACAAGAAGAAAACCAGTGGCAGCGAGGAGAAACTTCAGGTCGCTTCTGAACCCGCTGAGCACTACAATCGCGATGAGGCAATATCCCATCGATAGGCAACCTATGAGCGACAAAGGTTCCGTCTCAAACGAGGAATGTCCCCACCGTACCCTTGTTTGACCAAGGGGTGAAACCGTTGAAGTAACACTGAGGTGGAAACATCTGGAGAAGACTCGTCCCCCCAAACTGGGGAACCTATCTGTCTAGCTACCTCTATATCTGCCTATCTATATATCGAATCCATCTACTTATCTACCCACCTGCCTACCTACCTACCTACCTACCTCTCTGCCTATCTACCTATCAATCTACGTGTCTATCTACGTGTCTATCTACCTATCTCCCTTTCTCTACCTATCTACAGTATCTAAAGAATTCTAAAGAGCCAAGATCGAGGCACAGGCGCCCAAGGACACTGCTGCCCTTGGCCCCAGGCGGTCGAAGAGAATGCCTCCGAAGAATCCCGCAGCGCTCCCAATGAAAGTCATGGCACCAATCACGGAGGCATCCTCCATCGAAAGCTCCAACGAATCACGAAGATCATTCTGCCAGGTGCCCATTGCATAGATGGAGCCACTCACCACCTAGACACCATGCATCATCACGTGCACAGCGCCCCCAGGCAACAACGGCACGACTCAACGAGCTGATTAGACATGAGTACTTTCAATGATCCATGAACGATTGAACATAATGATATTCAAGGACTGCATTTCAATTTCAATGATTAAAGATTGGCAACAGCTCTTGCTCTACACTGGTCCTGTCTTCTGGCGGTAGTCAGGACCACGTTTGTATACAACTGTTCGGGGTATCTTGCGGATGCTGTTTACCATCCTTAGTTTTCCTCGGAGCCAAGTACCAACCAATTGGTTGCGAATCGGCGACCCGACCTGGATCATGGCACTCATGATGATCAACCACCACTGATCAGAGATGCCTACGGTGGAGGCTCTGTTGGAGAATCCTGCAGTGAACTCCCACACGGTAAAAATCAGCACAACGCAGATCAGGCCCACGAAGGTGCGAATCGCGTGTTCATACCCGAAGCTGTGCTGTATTGCAAGCTCTTTGACACCCCGCTCCAGCGCCGGTTTCTGCAGTAATGTAGCGGCATCAACGTCGCACACCGTTGCAGAGGCCGCACGCAGCAGGAGAGGCAGCAGCACTCCAATCATGAAATAAAACGATGAATAAAAACCATGGAGGAGAGATAAGGAACGTACGGTGTGGCTGACCGTTTTGGTCAGCTATTTGAGCATGAAACGACATGGAACAGCCACGCATTCATGAAGTTTCAGTACAAGTTGAAACGGAGAAGGCTGCAGTCGCTTTTCAATCCAAAGCAAATATAAGAAACTGATTTTTGATTAGAGAGTCGTCCGAAGTGTTCATGCGAGTGAATGGACCAGCACGAGCGTTGAAAAACAACTTATGAGAATCCTGTGACTGAAAGTGACAACATTTCCCAAGATGCACAGCTTGCGCATGAACAACTCAGTGTTCATCAAGGCACCACAGGACCGGTGAAGCATCGACATCCATCGACTGAGGCGCCAACACCCTGAGGAACCCAGCATCGAGGCGCATCTTCCAGGCCCACGGGGACGCTTGGGACCTGGGACCAGGAAGGTAACCTGATGCCTGCGTGGAGCATGGAGCTTGCTGCGTGGTGCACCCTGGGCATCCCCGGGCATCCCTGGGCATCCCTGGGCATCCCCGGGCATCCCTCGGCCACTTGTTGATGCAAATCAGCGTTTCATCAAACTGCTACCTGGACCTGGACCTGGTCATGCGCGGTGCCAACACAGAGGGAGACAAAGAGAGTGGGAGAGAGAGAGAGGCAGAGAGGCATCAGTCCGATACGTACACAGCTGTACATGTGCTGCAGGTGTGAATGTATCCATCTGCCTTTCTATCGCTCTCCCCCTCTCTCTCCTCTCTAACTAAATATGTTTCTATAGACATATGTGTGCAATTGTGTACATTTGTCGTTAGATATCATCAAATTGTACGAGCTACCCTCAGTGGCAACTGCATCCCGCTCCCACACCGCCGAAGAATTCTTGAGCTCAACAGCAACTGATCCGAGGGGCAAGAAAGAAGGAAGACTGACAGCTTGTCACACAAACCAGTGGATCCTGACAGCTCAAACCTGCAAGTTCCAATCCAGAAAACTCTCAGAACATCTCAGAACTGCAACGCGTCTCCAAATGCCATACTTTGGGCAAACCCGTTTCAATCATCCCAACACCCAGGCCAGTTGCCGAAACTTATCCACGGAGTTGCTCAGCGTAATTACGTGTACCCACAGGTGACCACTACTATGGTGGCTCATGATGAGTCATTGACTGACCATTACTGGCAACCACCATGAATGGTACATTATGGTAGACCAGCATTAACCACCATGATCAACCGTCATGAATCAATATATACATGAATATGTATATATATATGTATGTATGTATATATGTATGTATGTATGTATGTATGTATGTATGTATGTATGTATGTATGTATGTATGTATGTATGTATGTATGTATGTATGTATGTATGTATGTATCTCTGTGTGCGTGTGTTTGTGTGTGTGATTATTCATTATGCCAGATTGCATGTTATAGCACCATTGTTCACCACCATTGTCAACCATGATCTACCCTTAGTATATAGTTATATAACGATATTTTGCGAGCATCATGAAGTATTCATAACAGTAAGCCGGAGAAACCACAGTTCCACAGGGACAACTCTGCAAGCAGGAAGCTGGAAAGGTTTCCCGCGTGCATCGCAGCCTGCATGGCGAGGACAGCGATGGAAACTGCAGTACATTGCAATCAAAACCTCGAATCAAAACATGAAAAAAAAGTTCGAACATCGAAACATTCCAATCAAATTTAAATCAACCTGCGTTTCCCAGAAGCTATTTGAAGGCCAAAATCTGGGACAAACGGGACCTGCCATGGAGACTTCCTCCCAGGTCTACCGCTCCCATGGCGCTCAAGCAAACTTGATGCAGCAAGGCGAAGCGCCAGACTTGCGGAGTCTTCTCCTGTCCTGGTGCTCCTATATGTTCCTTGAATCTCAATGGTTGCAAAGTCACAAGGTCCATCAGCATGCATCAACATCATCAACCCTCATGTTTACAAACAAGTCGTTTTGAAGCTTCCTGGGTAGTATCGCAATAATAGCCAACCAACTGTTTCCACCCTGCAGTCACTGCCAAATACACTTGGATCATCTTGGACCACAACGTTTGCAACATAGTTTTTGTCGAGTTTTGTCGCTCTGACGTGGGCGCCACACCCCCCTTCTCAACATGCCGAAGCATTAGGCATGCAGGAGTTACAGTCTGTCTTGAAATGCAATGTACAGCAATACCACGTGGGGTGAACAAGGTTTCTTGAACAAACAAGACTTTACATGTTTCCTCCGTGTTGACTCCATTTCTACAAGCAGCAACCATCAATCCTTACTGGTTGGATCGGTTCTTTCCTCACACTTGGCACGAGAACAAACCATTGACCGCAAATGATGCCACAAATTGCTGCGTGTGGATGTTTCTGTTGCTGGGAGCAAATGTGCGAGAGTCAACTGTCTGGCACGATTGCGAACAGTATGACTTACAGTAAGCTTAGTAAGCTCAGTAGCTTATCATCTGCAACGATTTTCAGCCATGGTTTCTGGGCAATGCAATTGTCAGAGTCGACTGGGAGGTTGGTCGGTTGATGTCTCAGAGTCTCTGAGGCAGGGAGATGTGCCAGGGAGTCGGTGCTGAGGGAGGGCAGACTGCAACTCCAAGTGGGATGTTTCTAAGCGGCGAGTCAGTTCCAAGCCAGACAATTTTATTCTGGACAATGTTTCAAACTTAATTCGAAAGCCACAAACTTTACAATGCCTCCAGCTTGAAAGATGAGTCTGGGCTGCATCACATCCACCAGACTCAGAAGCTTTCCAGGAGTGCAATGTGGCACAAACTAGGCGGGCCTGCCGTTGCAGGCGGCATGCAGTGGCCCCTTTCGATCCTTGAAATAGTTTGGATGCACAGGGCTTCACAGTTCTTGATTTTGGCCGCTTAAAACTGATCTCAGCTTAAGGTCGGGCCTAAGGGTATGAGAAAGAAGTCGACCATGCCAGGATTCCAACATCTTCTGTTCTATGCTCCCTCTCAGCGTCACAATTGACATCCTCATCCTGGAAGAGACCAACCTCAAATGGCGGAAACATTCAACTCCGATGAAATGTCTCTGGTCACAGATTCAAGCAAAACAACGGCAGCAAAATAACATACCAGCATCTAAGCCATCTATCCCCACTCGCCCTCCGAATCTGGAGGGGTCTGTGCATGCTGCAATCAGATTCATGTCATCATTACTGTATATTATTCATCAATGTTCTTCAACATCATGCTCTGCTCTGATCAGTGTGGTCTCTCTCATCAATGTTCTTGAAGCTGTCTGCAGAGAGCTAGGCAGCCTACGTGACTCGCAACACCAAATAATTTATCACTGAACTACTGATTCGATATGTACCGAAACATCCTGGGATGCTACTAAGCTCACTACTTACTGCGTCTGGTACTGGCCAACCTTCCACTCATCTGCTTACTCTGATCCTTTACAGCTGCGACTTGCTGCAAGACATAATGCATGCAAATCAGAATAAAGCTGCATGCCAAATCCACAGTATACATATGCATACCTTTGCTATACTGCTATACCGAAACATACTGCCAATGAAGAAACCAAGCAGAGATGTCAACAGGGAAGTCAGGGGAGAAGTGGGCAGTGTTTCCACTGGCCTTGTCGATCACAGAAAGTGCAGGGTAGCCTTCTCGCCTACTCCCCGAATTTACTGAGCGATTAAAATAAGCACAAATTTTCATGTACAGTTCCAAGCTGGGAAAGACATGCAATGAGAGCTTCCGAATCATTTATTGGTTCATCTTTCTCGCATTGGAAGCTTCATGAAGCTACCTTGTTTCACATGGTTCATATGATTCATGTGTGGCTGTGGGCCAAAAAAGCTGCACCCACGGCTGCTCACATCCCAAAAATGACCAGTCAAGCCGTTTGGATGTGAACGTCGCCTACCCTGGCTGTGGGATGGTTGTTGGCCCATAGCCATGGGTAGTTAGTAGTGATTCCAAAGCATTGTGAACCATTCAATGGTCGCCATCATGAATCAGTAAGTCGTCCATACATATTTATATCATAGCCATATAGCCATATAGCCATGCTGAAAGGTTCGCGCTTAAGCTTATTCCGGCGCTTCGTCTTCCATCATCAGCTTCGCCCAGTGGCCGAGGTCGACGTGCAAGATGCCATTCGAACCCAGGCACCGTCATCCGCATAGCGTGACGTGGTTGAGGCCACCACAAGCGGTGTGGTCAGCAAGTCGGTGCCCAGCGGCACGGTGGTAACCTGCGATGGTCATCCATCAACCACCATCATCAACAGCAACATTGGACACCATCAAAACGTCGTGAGTTTTGCGCATCATCAACCAATGACAAGGCGTCATCTATCATCAACCGTTGTATCGCCATCACTTAGCTATCAGAAATCATTTTCAAAAAAGCAGCATTAAGCATTCATCTAGCTAGCATCATAAGGCCAGCAAAGGATCCAAAATAAACTCAAGTGCTATCCCTAATAGCAGGTTCATTTGTATGTTAAGCCTCTGTGAGGCCCATGCACCTCTCTTCGGATTTATGGATGGTTGACCTGACCTTCTCAAATGATATATTTGTGGTCAGTTGAGGATACCCATCCTGCGGACAAAGAATAGGTCTTCCACACTGCCCCTTTCTCAACATTGCCTCTCATTCCCACCAAACGAAAACATCCCTTTAAATAAGCCCAATCCAGTCTGGAAGATGCACCGGGGCCAATCTGGGCTCAAGACCCCATAGCAAGCAATGCCTTGCAGTCGGGGAAAAACAGGGTCTTTTAGAATTTCAAAACGAATTTGCGCTGGAACCCTCCGAATAATCACAAAATCTCTGCACCGGAACCCTCCGGAACTTGACCACGTATCTGCACCGGAACTCTCAATGCCCTAAGCGGAACCTTCCAGAACCTTATCCGCTATCTGCACCGAACTTTCCTGACTATCTGCCCGGAAACCTCCAAAACCTCATCGGCTATCTGCACTGGCACCCTCGGAACCTCGCCACATATTTGCACTGGTACCGTCCGAAACCTCACCTAGTATCTGCACTGGAACCCTCCGGAACCTTGTCTGGAACCTGGCGTTGAAGCTGCACCGGATCGCACCAAAGCTAATCTGGGCTAAAAAAAAAAAAAACGCATTAAAATATGTATTTTCCTTGATGCTTATATGGTTTTTTGATGCCTCTCCTCTCAAATACACCTTTGGTGCGATAGCAAATTCCTGGCGTATGTGTGAAATGATAAGTTGGGGGTTGCGTGGGGCATCATTCTCTAGGTTTCGGGCCATAGCCACTTCATTCTTCTCTAACGCATCAAACAAACCCAATGCGATATTCCAAACAATCTACAGCAACCTTCATGTTGAAAAGAGGGTCGTTGACCCTCGTCGGAACTCTTCACAACAACAACAACAACAACAACAACAACAACAACAACAACAACAACAACAACAACAGCAACAGCAACAGCAACAGCAACAGCAACAGCAACAACAACAACAACAACTACAACAACAGCAACAACCCTGTAGTTGTTAGCTGATGACAAAAATGCAGGGTGTCACCTGCCAGGAAACGCCATCATCGAAGCCTTTCACCAAGTTCCTAGCACTTTTGGCACTGTAGCGGATCGTCGACCCACCCGAAATAAATTCACCAATGCCTGTCAGTGCAGCTCGGCAATCTCAGCAAAGCTGTGCAGTTCTTTGTCCACAGGTGCTGTTCCACTGATCCAACGGCAAATCGCTTAGACTTCTCAAAGGCTAGCAAAACATTGAAAGAAACAATGTCCAAGATGTTTACTAATGCCAAGCATGTTTAATTATCTTTAGGGGAGATGTTCAAACACATGTTGAGAAATATTTACATCTTAGAGAAAGCACAATGAGACGAAGCTCGAGGATTCTTGCTCGGTGAAGTTTAGCAGCTCTGCCAGCTGAGAAGGGTGTGGGGCCGCAGCTTTTCTGGAGCCCTTCTGGGTTGGGATGTCCCTCTCTCACTGGGCTGAGCTCATGAGCGGATTGGAATCTGTTGAATCGGAGCATCCAGGCACTGTGAATATCGTAGTGGTGGTTCCGTTCCATCAGGGATGGAGAAATGGCAGAAATAGGATGGAAATCATTGTGCTTGGCAGGCAGCATCTGTTTTTTGACGAGCCCGAGCTGGAGAAAGGGCATTTCCAAAAAGCGGCAAAGTTTTCAAATTCCAAAATCATCATGACCATCAAGGATCCCATATTGTCATCAGTGTACTCCATATGCACTTATGTGATGCACATCTGAGGTACTTCATTGTGATGGGACAGTTCGCGACAAAGCCTGGATATCCAGCTGGCTGAAGGGTCAACAGCAATGGAGTTGTAACCGCTTCTCCCTTCGCAATCATGGGGGAGACTGGCACTTGACAGATCATCCATGCATATCCGTGCCTACCCTATGCACTGCGCAGCTGCAGCTGCTGCCTGCCTTCTTCCATAGCAATGTATCCCACCGTCTCTGCTTGCCCAATCGAACCCACCTCCACAACCCACAGCCCAAGTCAAGACACAAATCTGTCCCCAAGCAATTGCAGTTCCAGGTGTCAGTGGTTCGCTGTGGCATTTCAATATCTATATTTAAATGAAAGAAAAAAATATATAAATATCAAACGACATATACACAGATATATGATATAGGTAAAGATATAGATACAATAATCATTGGAGAAATGCTTCCAAAAAGCAGCTCACAGTGTCCAACCTGAGTCTCTCCAGTTTCCATTGTCAGGAGAAACTTCGTCGTCGCCACGCCTTTCATGACCGGCACCAGCCAAGGCTGCGAAGCTCCGCCAGTGCCTTGCTCGTTGTTGGCAGTTTGGAGTTTGGCCACCACGACCGCTTTAGTGAAGGTGTGCTGGAACCGAACCGAAGTCCACTGTCTCCGCCCACTGGTCGGCACGCAAGCTGACGAGGAGTAATACCTCGGCAGTGCATGAATCAACCAACAAATGAGCCGCTGGCAACACAATTTGGCTAAGCAAAAATTGAACCAAGAAATGAATCAAAAGTGGGCCTAGTTGCACTGTCTTTGTTTCTTTCAGACCCGCTTCGAAGGTACGGCCATCCGGCAACGTGTGCACCCCCGGAGGAACTGCGATATACGGAGCCTCGGCAGCCACATGGACAAGGTGAAACACGTCTGAAGTCATCAGTATGCACCACAATTGTCACCAGAATTCACCATGATAGCGCGTTATATTTCTCACCAATTCTCGTCATTCGAGTCATCTCTTTATCATGATCATCATTGTCCTTATCACTGTCATTCCAATGTCATTATTGCCCATCATCACCAACAAAATCACTATGACGGTCATCCGTATTGTTAATTATCACTGATGACATCGGTTCATAAGCTCAAAATTGGGACCGTGCTTTTGTTGATGAATCAAATTGCTAATTGTACTTCCAAACGTGTGCCTTTGTAGAACCATCCATCTTTCATTGGCATTGAACCCTTCATTAGAGATCTTGCTAGCCAGCGTTACGGACTCTGAATATCGTTTTCATTACCTTTCCACAGAATCAATGTATTCCTATAGGAACAGTAAATACTTCGGGAGGACTCGGCCACGAAGAAGAACTGGTTCCCGTCTAGCTGGCATGACAAAGAGAATAAGAACAATTCGAATTTCATGAACTTGATCGCCCCTCAAGAATGAAGAAACAATGCTGGAGTCCCCATGCTGGTGGCACCCCCATGATCAAGAGGGAATATCACGTTTGGATTCAAGTCATGTGAAGTCTCTGTGTGTCCCACTGCAACACTACCACGGGACCATCAGTCCAAAGCACTGTGATTGCTGGCAGATTTCCCGTGCCAGGTGGTGGAACCATCAGCAACGCCTGGAATCCCGTTGTGGTGACGCTTCGGACCTTCACATCTTGTGGTTCGCCCAGCCCAGTGGACAGGATGACAACCACAGGTGGCTCAGCGAAAGTGGCCTCAAAGGAGAAACTTTGCCAACCTCCTTGACCTGCAAAACAGGATGCTGCGCATCAAAATTGTTAGAGAACGTTCCAGTGCAAGTCCCCTCTGTTGGCAAAGCGTTTTTATGGATGGCGAATGAATGGAAATGCCACCTGTTTTTTTCAAACCAGAACAGCTTGGCACACCTGAAACACTGATTTCACCGGCTTCGATGACTGGGGCAGAATTTGGATCCTTTGAGCTTGTCGTGGTCGTGGTGGTCGTGGTGGTCGTGGTGGTCGTGGTGGTCCTGGTGGTCGTGGCGGTCGTGGTGGTCGTGGCGGCTGTGGTGGTAGCGGTGGTGGTGGTGGTGGTTGTGGTGGTGGTGGTAGTGCCGCCAGCAGTTGTAGTAGCCGTTGGGGTCGCAAGGGCCGAAGGATATGAGAAAGAAGTCGACCATGCCATGATTCCAACATCTTCCGTTCTATGCTCCCTTTCAGCGTCACAATTGACATCTTCGTCCTGGAAGAGACCAACCTCAAATCGCAGAAACATTCAACTTTGACTCCGATGAAATGTCCCTGGTCACAGATTTAGAGCAGGATCACTGTCAGCAAAATTACATACCAGCATCTGAGCCATCTTTCCCCACATGCCCTCCAAATCTGGGGGGGTCTGTGGATGCTGCAATCATATTCATCATGATCATTATTCATCAATGTTCTTCAACATCATGCTCTGCTCTGATCAGTGTGGTCTCTCTCATCAATGTTCTTGAAGCTGTCTGCAGAGAGCTAGGCAGCCTACGTGACTCGCAACACCAAATAATTTATCACTGAACTACCGATTCGATATGTACCAAAACATCCTTAATCTTCCTGGCAATTTCTCCCAAGGAGTTGCCACTTCTGGATCCTCAACAAACTCCAAAATCAATTGCATGCTGCTAAGCTCACTACTTACTGCGTCTTGTACTGGCCAACCTTCCACTTACATCTGCTTACTCTGATCCTTTACTGCTGCGACTTGCTGCAAGACATAATGCATGCAAATCAGAATAAAGCTGCATGCCAAATCCGCAGTATACATATGCATACCTTTGCTATACTGCTATACCGAAACATACTGCCAATGAAGAAACCAAGCAGAGATGTCAACAGGGAAGTCAGGGGAGAAGTGGGCAGTGTTTCCACTGGCCTTGTCGATCACAGAAAGTGCAGGGTAGCCTTCTCGCCTACTCCCCGAATTTACTGAGCGATTAAAATAAGCACAAATTTTCATGTACAGTTCCAAGCTGGGAAAGACATGCAATGAGAGCTTCCGAATCATTTATTGGTTCATCTTTCTCGCATTGGAAGCTTCATGAAGCTACCTTGTTATGATTCATGTGTGGCTGGGGGCAAAAAAAGCTGCCCCCACGGCTGCTCACATCCCAAAAATGACCAGTCAAGCCGTTTGGATGTGAACGTCGCCTACCCTGGCTGTGGGATGGTTGTTGGCCCATAGCCATGGGTAGTTAGTAGTGATTCCAAAGCATTGTGAACCATTCAATGGTCGCCATCATGAATCAGTAAGTCGTCCATACTTATTTATGTCATAGCCATATAGCCATGCTGAAAGCTTCGCGCTTAAGCTTATTCCGGCGCTTCGTCTTCCATCATCAGCTTCGCCCAGTGGCTGAGGTCGACGTGCAAGATGCCATTCGAACCCAGGCACCGTCATCCGCGTAGCGTGACATGGTAGAGGCCACCACAAGCGGTGTGGTCAGCAAGTCGGTGCCCAGCGGCACGGTGGTAACCTGGGACGGTCATCCATCAACCACCATCATCGACAGCAACATTGGACAGCATCAAAACGTCGTGAGTTTTGCGCATCATCAACCAAT
The DNA here is from genome assembly GCA_009767595.1 of Symbiodinium kawagutii. NCBI lineage: Eukaryota > Dinophyceae > Suessiales > Symbiodiniaceae > Symbiodinium > Symbiodinium kawagutii. The sequence continues at coordinate 99,977 of VSDK01020215.1, read as the reverse complement.
GACAAGGCGTCATCCATCATCAACCATTGTATCGCCATCACGTAGCTATCAGAAATCCTTTTCAAAAAGAGCAGCATGAAGCATTCATCTAGCTAGCATCATGAGGCCAGCAAAGGATCCACAAAAACGCATGTATATATGTAGATAGATAGATAGATAGATAGATAGATAGATAGATAGATAGATAGATAGGTAGATAGGTAGATAGTAAGATAGTAGATAGATAGAGGTACTCCCCGGAAAAAGTAGATGGCTGCGATTCTGGAATTGCGCCATCTACTGTTATGTGAAAAATGGAAAATAAAATAAGGGTAAAATGCCTGGTAGGTGGCGAAACTCCCCCAAAAAAAGATGGGTTGCGCCATCTAATGCCCAATTTGCCACGAAATTCACCCAATTGTTTTTGAATTTCAATGCTCGCTATATTTGGAAAAAGGGTACCCTTATTTCATGGGGCCCGGTTTGAAAAAACAGGATTTGACCACATAGATGGCGCAAAACCACAATCAAGCAAGGGCGAGCTTGCTCGCTATATTTCACCATCATGATTTGGGGGTTGTGCCATCTATGGTGTGGATTCCACTTTGTGCACCCATTGCTAGAGGTGGCCAGGGCAATATCTGGGAAGAGTCGTTTCAGACCATACCATCTTTTTGTTGGAAAAGTTTACCCAAAGAATATGTGGTATAGATGGCGCCATGCCATGAGATGGATGATGGGCTGGTTCAGGAGGAAATGCTGTAGGGTTCATGGTTGCTGCCCTTTTTTTCAATAGATGGCGCAACGTAAGTGTGGTCTTGGGCGGGAAGATGGGACATATCTGCACTTTTGAGGCCATCTAAAAAATAGATGGCGCAGAGATGATTTAAAATTCTTCAGCATGCAGTTTGGGGAAAAAACAACATAATAGATGGCTCAACCAGGGGGTCACTACGCCATCTACATGCCAAACCGGCCTGCGAAAAACAGCGAGACCATGAAAACTTAAAATTTGAAGCCCGAAAATCAAAAATAGCTGGTTTTGCACATTCTCGGGTGGCGGTGCCATCTACTCCGGGATGTCGTGCCATCTACTTTCACCGGGGTGTAAATATATTGTATGTAAATTATATAAGCTTAATGAATCATAATTTTGGGATAAAAGAAACACATGTTTGCATCGAGAAGAACCACAATGGCGCCTTTTCCTTCTATGTGTGCAGGATTCTGTCCAGGCACGGCCCTCCCGTCCGAAACAAAACATGTTTGAATCAGAAACAAAACAGCAGCTTTTAGGAGAGTTTGCTTATCGTAACATGAGGGTGGGGAAGGTGTACTACCTCCCCCCCCTACGTACACTACAATCGGCCAAATCTACAACCCATTCCACTCCAAAACAATGAAGCCAAAAACCTGAAACCTTTTAAAGAACACACAAGCCATTTGGTTGATTTTCTCAGGTTTCGAGTTTTAGGATGTTTTCGGGTTGATTTTAGGGCTTTTGGTTTTAGGGTTGATTTTACGGTTTTTGGTTTTTAGGGTTGCTCTTTACAGTTTCTGGAAGGTTTATGGATTTAGGGTTGATTAGGGTGTATGGTTTTCTGAATGATTTTAGGGTTTCTTGTTTCAGCGTTTGTGGTCTTAGGGTTTGCTCTGGGGTTGCGGTTTTGGGGCTGAGTTTCTCTCTCTCTCTCTCTCTCCATCGCCATCTCTAGAAGATCAGCGTTCACGCTGATGGTGAGTTTGGGGTTCATGGTTTTAAGGTTCAGTTTACGGTTTATGGTTTCAAGATGTTTTAGGCTTGATTTTAAAAATATGGTTTCAGGGTTGATGCTTGCTTGGGTTTCTGTTTTTAGACTTGATTTTCAGGTTCTCTGGTTTAGGGTTGTTTGTTTATGGTTGTAGGGTTGATTTGAGGGTTGATCTTTGGGTTGATTTCATTCTCAAAAAAAATCAGGGTGTTTGGATTTAAGGTTGATTTTAGGGTTTCTGGCTTTGGGGTTGGTCTTTGGCTTTCTTTCTGGTTTCAGGTTTGATTTTAGGGTGTATGGTTTTCAGTCTATTTTTAGGGTGTATGTATGGTTTTAGGGTTTTTTTAAGTAAGGTTTATGGCTCCAGGCTTGATCTTTGGGGTCTATGGTTTCAGGATTGGTTTGAAAGTTTATGGCTTTAGGGTTGGTTTTAGGGTCTATGGTTTTAGGATTGGTTTCATTTTTTTGAGTTTAGGGTTGAGTTTAGGGTTTATGGATTCAGGCCTGATTTTAAAGTTTACGGTTTTAGGATTGATTTTAGGCTTTATGGCTGTAGGGTTGATTTTAGGGTGTATGATTTTAGGATTGGTTTGAAAGTTTTTGGCTTTAGGGTTCATGATTTGGGGTCGGTTATGGGTATGGTTTTAGGCCTGGCTTTCAGGTTCTTTGTTCTAGGGCTTAGTTTTTTGGTTTCTGGTTTTAGGCCTGATTTTAAAGTTTACGGGTTCAGGGTTGACTTGAGGGTCTAAGGTTTCAGGATTGGCTTGGGAGTCTTTGGTTTCAGGATTGGTTTGAAAGATTTGGATTTTAGGCTGTATGGTTTGAGGGGTTGAGTTCCTTCCTTCCTTCCTTCCCTCCCTCCCTCCCTCCTTCCTTCCTTCCCTCCTTTCCTTCCCTCCTTTCCTCCCTCCCTCCCCTCCCCTCCCCTCCCTCCCTCCCTGCTGCCCTCGTATAAAAGTATGTTCATTATTTGATGCCTATATGTTTTTCCTTGATGCGAGTGTGCTTTTGTCATGCTATGGTCTTTTGATGCCTCTCCCATCAAAAACACCTTCGGCGCGATGGCCAAATTCCCCGCGTATGGGCGAAAAGACAAACTGCTTGAAATGGAATTCCAGCAAGGCTTGCGAACGCATCAAACATACGGGAATAATGCGATATTCCAGACAACCTACAGCATCCTTCAAGTTGAAAAGGGATCGTTGAAGCTCGTTGGAACTCTTCACCAAATTTAAAGCAACAACCACCACAACAACAACAACAACAACAACAGCAACAACCCTGTAGTTGTTAGCTGATGACAAAAATGCAGGGTGTCACCTGCCAGGAAACGCCATCATCGAAGCCTTTCACCAAGTTCCTAGCACTTTTGGCACTATAGCGGATCGTCGACCCACCCGAAATAAATTCACCAATGCCTGTCAATGCAGCTCGGCAAGCTCAGCAAAGCTGTGCAGTTCTTTGTCCACAGGTGCTGTTCCACTGATCCAACGGCAAATCGCTTAGACTTCTCAAAGACTAGCAAAACATTGAAAGAAACAGTGTCCAAGATGTTTATATAATGGGAAGCACGTTTAACAGCACGATGAGACAGAAGAAATATGAAGTGGCAGCAGGCAGCATCTGTTGTTTGACGAGCCCGAGCTGGAGAAAGGGCATTTCCAAAAAGCGGCAAAGTTTTCAAATTCCAAAATCATCATGACCATCAAGGATCCCATATCGTCATCAGTGTACTCAATATGCATTTATGTGATGCACATCTGAGGTACTTCATTGTGATGGGACAGTTTGCGACAAAGCCTGGATATCCAGCTGGCTGAAGGGCCAACAGCAATGGAGTTGTAACCGCTTCTCCCTTCGCAATCATGGGGGAGACAGGCACTTGACAGATCATCCATGCATATCCGTGCCTACCCTATGCACTGCGCAGCTGCAGCTGCTGCCTGCCTTCTTCCATAGCAATGTATCCCACCGTCTCTGCTTGCGCAATCGAACCCACCTCCACAACCCACAGCCCAAGTCAAGACACAAATCTGTCCCCAAGCAATTGCAGTTCCAGGTGTCAGTGGTTCGCTGTGGCATTTCAATATCTATATTTAAATTAAAGAGCAAAAAAAAATATATACATATATATATATATATATTAAAAAGGATATATACACAGATATATGATATATGTAAAGATATAGATACAATAATCATTGGAGAAATGCTTCCAAAAGCAGCTCACGGTGTCCAACCTGAGTCTCTCCCGTGTCCATTGTCAGGAGAAACTTCGTCGTCGCCACGCCTTTCACGACCGGCACCAGCCAAGGCTGCGAAGCTCCGCCAGTGCCTTGCTCGTTGTTGGCACTTTGGATTTTGGCCACAACGACCGCTTTAGTGAAGGTGTTCTGGAACCGAACCGAAGTCCACTGTCTCCGCCCACTGGTCGGCACGCAAGCTGACGAGGAGTAATACCTCGGCAGTGCATGAATCAACCAACAAATGAGCCGCTGGCAACACAATTTGGCTAAGGAAAAAGTTGAACCAAGAAATGAATCAAAAGTGGGCCTAGTTGCACTGTCTTTGTTTCTTTCAGACCCGCTTCGAAGGTACGGCCATCCGGCAACGTGTGCACTCCCGGAGGAACTGCGATGTACGGAGCCTCGGCAGCCACATGGACAAGGTGAAACACGTCTGAAGTCATCAGTATGCACCACAATTGTCACCAGCATTCACCATCATGATTGTACTCAATTGACTATGATCATCTAAGTCATCATTATTGTGTTTATTGTCATCAGCACCGTGTCAAAATCATTGTCCAACCCATTATCACGATCATCACCATCATCATCATTATCATCATCATCATCATCATCATCATCAGCAGCAGCAGCAGCAGCATCGTCATCATCATCATCATCACCACCACCACCACCACCATCATCATCATCATCATCATCATCATCATCATCATCGTCCTCTGGGGGTGGAGCGGGGTGGGAATCGTTGATCATGGACATTCATCGACCCTTTAGGGTCTGGGGGTAGGGTGTGCGTGTGGGGGGTGTAATGGTACATAGTGGCAAGCACATGCTCGTTGCCCATGGTTTCCTCTGTTGAAAGAGAAAATCAATATGAGCCATGTCCATCCATGTCCCACTTCTTCCGACTGATCTGGCTGAACAAAATCGATGACCAGGTGGTCGCTTGAGAGAGGAACACGACTAAGCGACCACCTGGTCATCTCACTAGGGGAGCTACGCCCGAATAAGCGACCCCTTTTCCCTCGCGGCCTTCCTAGTGACGGAGGAAGTATCTATCTTTGGCTTCCAAGACTTACATTGTCTACCGTGGCATGCCTCACACCATTCACCACTATTCACTGCCCACGAATGCCCACGATCTAAGATCTTTACACACACACACACACTCTCACACACAGATATAGATATATTTACTGTGTATATATATATATATATGTGTGTGTGTGTGTGTGCGTGTCTAGATAGAGACAGAGAGAATAATCACATGAAGGAAGGCATCTACTACTATATTGGCTATGAGTCTATTTCTCTCTGTGAGCCGGATGCTAAATGAAATCTTTGTGTGCCCCTCCACAACTAGTACCCCCCCTTTCTGCAGTATAAAGGTTGTTACAGTATTCCACATCAGAAAATGACGGTGTTGGAAATGTTCTCGGAATTGAGGAGGAGGAGACATGTGGGATAGTTTGGCATAGCACCCCCATGATCAAGAGGAAATATCCGTTTGGATTCAAGTCATGTGAAGTCTCTGTGTGTCCCACTGCAACACTACCACGGGACCATCAGTCCAAAGCACTGTGATTGCTGGCAGATTTCCAGTGCCAGGTGGTGGAACCATCAGCAATGCCTGGAATCCCGTTGTGGTGACGCTTCGGACCTTCACATCTTGTGGTTCGCCCAGCCCAGTGGACAGAATGACGACCACAGGTGGCTCAGCGAAAGTGGCCTCAAAGGAGAAACTTTGCCAACCTCCTTGACCTGCAAACAGGACGCTGCGCATCAAAATTGTTAGAGAACGTTCCAGTGCAAGTCCCCTCTGTTGGCAAAGCGTTTTCATGGATGGCAAATGAATGGAAATGCAACCTGTTTTTTCAAACCAGAACGGCTTGGCACACCTGAAACACTGATTTCACCGGCTTCGATGATTGGGGCAGAATTTGGATCCATTGTGCTTGTCGTGGTTGTTTCGGTCGTGGGGGGCGGGGTGGTCGTGGTGGTCGTGGTGGTC
>VSDK01020215.1:48180-76131 GCA_009767595.1 Symbiodinium kawagutii | reverse complement strand
CCGTCTCCGGCACCCAAAAGAAGCTTACCACCCGCATCTTTATGCTGGGGCGCATGCCCTGGCCGATCTGGCCGAACACTTCGCCATCCATGCAGGATGGGCTCGCAAGCGGCTTTGCCAATGGGATTGTCAACGCCCATCTTGCCCAAGTCGGCGTTCCCAATAGCCCCAAACACGAACCCCACCCATGCGGTATAGCCAACCCATCGTTGCGATTCACGGACTGGTCCGGGAGGGCCTCGGAAAACTTCGCTGACAAGACACCTCTTCCTCGCGCTTGAACATGTCAAGCTTGGTCAAGGGCGCCTCTTGCAGAAGGCCCCGCCCCGAATAGGGCGCTGGCTGTTGCGATGGAAATTGCTCACGCTACGATAAGCGCTGCGCAGCTTGCCGAACTTGAACTGGTCTGTCGGGCTTCATGCTGGGCTCGAACGCACTGGCGTGCCACTCGTGTTGGCAATCCGCGGGCTATTGACTAAAAACCACCCGCGGCAATGCTTCGATCAGTGGGGCAGCCTTGAAATTGACCATGTGACCTGGGGGTGGAAAACCGCTGTCTCCAACTCATCCTCCTCATCGCCACACAGTCCGCGAGCCGGCCCGTGGAAAGCCTGACGAAGCATCCAACTGGCTTCCCCATGGGCGCCAGATCCTTCTCTTTGAGGGTCCATCCGGGCGCTTTTCTGCTTCATGCGCGTCATGTTGTTCTAGGCCTGGCTTCGCTGTTGGAGTTGCAATGGGGTAGACCGGGCTCTTGTAGAAGGCCAATTTTTTACTATGACCGATGTCATCAGCAAGCCGTGCAGTCTTCAGGCGAGGGAGGGATCACCCCGTCCCAGCCGTCAATCGCAAACAGATCGGAACGCTTCTCGGTGTTCAGGCGTCCCGTCTCCATATCCAGGATGCTCATGGTGGAAAAAGCTGCTGTAGACGAGGCTGCAACACACCTCGGTGGCGGGGGTGATTTCACCGCCTCGGCGCCGCCAGCTACAATAGCTCTGGATCCCTCATCCATGCCAAAACCGAGCCGCCCAACCGTCGCAGTCTCCTCTCTTGGTTGTATTGGTGCAGATTTTATCCAAAGAGTCAGCAACTACGCGTTAACTAATCCGTCAGCAAACCAGTGAACTGTTCTGACTCTTGAAGCAGAATCATCTCCTGAGCTGCAATACTTGATCGGGGGGCTGGAGCACCATGAAACCCACAGCCTCAAAACCATCATCGGCAGTCCTCACAGGGATCTCTGCTCATCCTATTCTGGCTCACAGCGCCGACAACTTCTATGGTAATAGAAGAACAGAGCGTGATCTTTTTCAAACAATCATCAGTCCGGTGGGAAAGTGAGACAAAATGGCCGAGCCATTTTGGCAACCATATCGACAACGCAATACTTGCTCTTCACAATTTTGAAGGAAAGAAACAGTTATCCCCAAGATCTGACTCTTGCCAAAAATGCAGCAAAATCCAACCGCCCATTGGCTCCATATCCAGTTGAGAAAAAAAACATGAAGTAGCCATGAATGAATATCTATGAAAAAACTGTGACGGACCTTCAGTTTCATGTTAGCTTGGCCTTCGGTCCAACCGGCCAAAAGAATCTGGCAATCTTCCAGTAATCGCACAGAGAATGGGATGTTATACCTATCCATGGCAGACTCTTGAGAAGCAAATAGTTTGGCGAATGCTCACCGTGAGGGCAGCAGAAACGGTCACCCAACCTCAGTCTCTCCAGAGTCAAGCGCCACTAGGAATGATGAGCTCGTCACGCTGTCAACAGCAGGCGTCAGCCAGGGAGTCGAAGGTCCGTTGGGGGGAGTGCCGTTCTCATTGTTGGCAGTTTGGAGCTTGGTCACGACCACTGGAGAGGTAAAGCTGCCCTGAAATTGCACCGTGTCCCAACGAGCAACTCCACCCTTTGGCTTGCAGCTCTGGGTCTGGAACTGCCTCATCAATGGATTCAACGAATAACTTCCATGATTGCACAAGCAGAAACAGAAAAGCGAAGGCACGCAATGCCATGCATACCTTTCTCATATAAATGTCAAATGGAATCGTGCAAGCAAGTGGCAGACTCATGGTTTCCACTTGACCGGCTTCAAAGACACGGCCATCTGGAAGAGTATGTACACCTGGTTGAGCCGCAACATAGTAGGCCTCAAGGTGGGATTCGCTTGCCAGGTTTTGACGGACATTGCGGCTTGTGCTGCACAATTTGTTTCACATGTGCCACGTCGCAAAAAGCCAGGCAATAACGGAGTTGCCATGCGTTGATTCTCTGCATCCAAGTAAGGGACAACATGAATTACCTTGACCGTTCCCTTACACTGGGACATAGCAAAAAGAGGACCTTCCCCCACCTGTTGCAAATGCTTCTTTGTAGAGCAACATTTCGTCTTGGTTTCAACCATCTACGTATCAAGCTATGAACTCAAAGGGAAAGCATGCATTCTGTTCGTTTACAGAGGCCAAAGTCTGACTCCACATCTGAGCAGACCTGGACAACAGAAAAGAGAGAAGGAAATACACAACAAGAAGGATTCAGAACGAGAAAGGACAATGGAAAGAAATCAAGAAAAGAGGAATACAGACGGAGAAACAATCAAGAAAAAGTGGGAGTAGAAAAGAGAATAGCAGAAAAAGAAAAAGATAAGAAAGCGAGAAAGATGCAAGGAGAAGGGGAAAGGAAAATATGATGACAAGAGAAAACAAAAGAAATAGAAGGAGAAACCGAAGACAATTAGAAAGAAAAAGACAGAGAAAGTGAAAATGAAGAAACAAAACGAACTAGAGCAGGAAAGAAGGAGGGCAGGAAGGAAGGAAGGAAGGAAGGAAGGAAGGAAAGAAAGAGAGACAGAAAGAAAGGAATGGAAGTGAAGAGAGAGAGAGAGGGAGGGATAGAGAAACGAAAATGGAAAAGGGAAAAGAGAATAGTGAAGAAAAGAGAAGACAGACAAGAGCAAAGAAAAAAGAAAAACAAGAGAGAAGACAGAAGAGAGAAAAGAGAAGACAGACAAGAGGAGCAAAGGAAAAAGAAAAACAAGAGAAGACAGAAGAGAGAAAAGAGAAGACAGGCAAGAGCAAAGAAAAAAGAAAAACAACAGAGAAGACAGAAGAGAGAAAAGAGAAGACAGACAAGAGCAAAGAAGAAAGAAAAACAAGAGAGAAGACAGAGGAGAGAAAAGAGAAGACAGACAAGAGCAAAGAAAAAAGAAAAACAAGAGAGAAGACAGAAGAGAGAAAAGAGAAGACAGACAAGAGCAAAGAAAAAAGAAAAACAAGAGAGAAGACAGAAGAGAGAAAAGAGAAGACAGACAAGAGCAAAGAAAAAAGAAAAACACGAGAGAAGACAGAAGAGAGCAAAGAGAAAACGGAAAATGCCAAAGAGCAAAAGCAAAAGGAGAATGAGAAAGGAGAGGAGAAGAGTCGGAGAAGAGGGAAAGAGAAGAAGAAGAAGAAGAAGAAGAAGAAGAAGAAGAAGATGAGAAGCGGAAAAGGAGAATTCGAGGCTTCCAAGGACACCCGTGGGAGTGGAAGACTGTAGGAATGCAGAGGTTCAGAGACACAGCAGACATGGCCAGGATTAGCCAAAAGAGTCGGATCCTGGGATTTGTATATGTTTGTCTCTGCGCGCCCGACTAGAGCAAGATACCCCAACAAAAGGAAACAATCCTTAGATACTTCATTTCTTAGAAACTCACAACATCAATGAACAAAAAGAAAGAAATTGGTACTTCAGTCAGCGGAAAAGCGGAGAGGTACTGTAGATGGATGCTTAGGCAGCTTGGAAGGGTGTCAAGTCTGCATCCAATCATTTTTTCCTGGTGATATCTATGCTTTTAATTGCTACGCGGCATTGCATTTTCAATTGTCTCACATCCTTCCCATTGTGGCAGTCCGGGGCACTGTGGCTGCTGGCAGATTTCCAGTGCCCTTCGGTGGAACCACCAGCAATGCCTGGAATCCCGTTGTGGTGACACTTCGGATCTTCACATCTTGTGATTCACCCAGCCCAGTGGACATGGCGATGACCACGGGTGGCTCAGCGAAAGCGGCCGCAAAGGAGAAACTTTGCCAATCTCCTTGACCTACCCGGGACATTCCAACATTTCCTCTCTTCTCCACATGATTCCACCAGGACTTGCCTATGCAAATGATTGCACATGATTCCACTCACCAATGGTGTCATTCGGCGCCTGAAACGCTGATTGCACCTGTTTCGAGAAGTGGGCTATGCAAAGCCACTGGAGTGGTCGTTGTGGTTGTTGTCCTGCAGCATGGTGCGTGCCTCATCTCCCTGGTATTTTGCCCAGATTTTGAAAGGGATGTTATTGTTGAGCATTGAAAATCGGAAACAAACAGATTCAACAACCAGAAAACTGGCATTGACCTATGGTACTTTACCAGGTTGCGCATGGGAAAATCAATCAGTCATAGCCATGAAATCTGTGTCACCGTCTGTTTCAATTACCATTCAGCGAACAGCAGATTGTCGTAGACCCCCTTCCATTTCCACATGAAGATCTGTACTATCTTGTCATCCTGGAGAAATAGATATGCTTGCGCAGCTTATTCAGCATGTAGTACCATCATGATCGATAGTGACTCACTCACGAGAAAATAAAATAAAGGCATGCGGCATGCAGCATGCAGCTTGTTGGATGGGGCGTTAGCTTCGAAATGCTTCGAATCTTTGACATCCTTCAACCTTCGACATCCTTTAATATCCCTTATTTTGCATCGTAATTACATACTTTAACATCCTTCAATCAAATCTTGAGCAGCAAAGGTCGTCCTGCATCGGTACATGTCCAAAGCTTGAATGATGTCAAGCGCAGACAACTGCTTTCGGTTACCCACGAGGTTTTTGGCGCTGGATGGGATGGTGTTGAAATAATAACCTGCCGCTGGACAGCGGGAGGCGTGGGTCACAACTCAGGGCCCAGATGCAAGGCCGTGGCATGAAAAAGGTGATGCTTCAGCAGTGCTGTGGGAAGGAGCTCCTGCGAAAACCTCACCTTGATGAAGCTTGGGGATGGGCCGGGAATGATTCGCCAGCTGCTGCTGATTGGTGTGCCAAGCTGAGAGGATAGTATGATGACCACAGTACAGGTCCAACATTGACTTTTTAAGGTTTTTCAACAATTGTTCCCAATACCTTACAAAGGTGGCTGCTATAATTATGCCACCTTACAACTTTTGGATCCACCCATGGTGGACTGGTTTCTGGACGGTGCCCTTCCCACCATGGCCAGCGGGGGGGTTTTGTATCAAGCAACCATTGTTGATTGTGCGATCGGAACTCCTCTGCCGAAAGTAGTGCATAATACTTTCCTGGAACCCAAATGAGCACAGCAAACACACGCAAACTTTGCAAACAAAACTCATGACTAACGAGAAATGTGAGCAAACACTTGGATGCGCTTCGACTGCTCCAGTGTTTTTGGCAAGGAACGAAATCATATTCTGCATAGCCCACTTGAGGATCGTTGTTCCCATCGTCCGCAGAACCAATGTAGGACTTGACGGAAGGGGTGTACTGACTTGACCACTTATCTCCACTGTTCTCCCAGAACATCTCCAAATGCGGGCCCTTGCCATAGTATTCTTGCGACCCATCAGCACGTTTCTGCTCGTGATTGATGCCCAGACCTCAGTTACGACAGAGAATTCTTTACATACTTTCAGCATCTTCCAGAAATGATGGGAACGCACCAGGACGACCATCACAGAAGAGCAGTTTTGGGCTCCAACTGGCTACAGCAAATGTACGAGCCACGAAAAAATCTGGATATACTGCGACTACGTATATAATACCACATGCCAGGACCCTGCAAGGGGTCATGAATGGACACCAAAAATATACAAGTCTTAAGGGAATCAACACCCCCGGGCCCCCATGCCATACATTGTAGCAAAAACATGGCATTCATACCCCCATCAAAAAGGCATAAGTTACCTGACAACACTCTTGCACCCACGCTTCGTCGAGCAAGCCGCCTTTGCTGAAAAGGCTAATATGAACGGCAAAGTCTTGTTCCATAGGCTAAAACCTCTTCATATTGCTATAAGGAACCGTTTTCCTTAAACCACTAGATAGTGCTGGTTCGAAAATTCTTCATTGACTGCCTGATTCATGTTTTACGGAACTGCCTTCGGATATGAAGCAATGCCAAAGCCCCGTGTGACAAAACTAGTGGTTGAAGCAAAAAAAACACATTAGAAGAGGGCTCCAAACTGGAGAAAATTGCATTTTCTGCTTGGCGTGTCTGAAAATTTGACCTCCGCTTAAGGGATGAAGCTAAGGGATGCTGAACTCAAATCCCTCCGACACGGATTGAGCTACTGCTGCTACTGCTACACCACCACCAACAATGGCACCTACAAACAAACAACAGTCGTTCTCGCGGAGACCGTCTTCCATCACGCCGTCGTTTTGGAATACCATCTGAGCCGAGACTCCATGGCCAATCTCATGTGCAATGTTTCCTTTGTGACTCAAAGTCTTACACCATCCCAAGTTGATCTTGTGAAAGCTGGATGGCCGGCCCAAGTACGCCCAACAGCTTGAAGTGCTGTAGATGCCCGGCTGCATGTAAGGATATGCCTCAAGAACGCTGGCAGTCCACACACCAAAATTGAATCCAACAGCATTCCTCTGAAAAATGCTGCAGCTTTCTTGTGCCAATTTGTTATCGAAAAAAGAACTAAATCCAACAAAATGCCGGCATAGACCCCAGATAGCAATTGAATGCCGTGCTGTTGTCCTGAAACAACAATTAAAGCTAAAACAATAAATCGACCTGCGCCGAAGGTGCTGGGGCGTGACTTGCGGAGCCATAAACAATCAGTGGTGCAGCTTTAGCTGGGGAGGGGGAGGGGCCTTTATTCGTCTAGAATCCCCTGTTCTTGACTTTTTTGAAACGTGACTTTTCGGCGAGATTGGGCCAACATCATACATGGGTTCAGACTGGAGCCAACATTATTCCAACATGGACCTCAAGATGTCAGGACGGGCCCATAATGCGCCCCCCTGTTTTTCATGTTTTTTGTCAAACGAATTGTCGGCAAGATTGGCATTACAGGCCCTTATTTTAGTCCAACACCACTCCAACATGAGCCCAACATTGGTGCCCACATACGCCAAGATGTGTCCAACATCATAGCCAGCGGCCCCAAGCACTGCAAGCAATGGTTGCAACTTTGCGAATGACATCAAGGATATGCGGTACAGCTTTCACTGGGGCCGAGGGGGGTCCTTTTTTGTCTAGAATCCCCAGTTATTGACGTTTTTTGAAACATCACTCTTCGGCAAGTATATCATCCAATATCTAGCAAGCGCATGCAAGAGCTGCGTGACATGGCCCAAATGGCCCATGCAGGGTGGCAATATCTCCCAATAGGTGCCACCAACACAACAGGCAAGCACGCCAAACAGCGCACTCATTTGACACCACATTTTAGGGCGCAACTGAATGCGCTTCAGGGAGCTCAAACTTTGGCCAAAATGTGGTGATGCGGTCCCATGTGAGACCAACATGTGCCAAAGCTTGCCCAACATCTTGCCTCTTAGCCGCAAAGCGGCGCGAATATCACTCTTCTTTTTTAGAAATTAGAAATCATAGTAGAGAACTTCCAACCTCCAAGTCGAATTCGGCGCCGAAAGCGTTGTTAGCAGCGGCAAGAAGAAAACCAAATTAATGGCAATAGTAACAATAAAGGACAGCAGCGGCACCCTCCCAACAGCAGCATCACCCTGCGCAACAGTAGCAGCACCCTCCGCCAAATAGGCGCACCAAAAGACAGCAGCAACACAACCCTTCGCCGCCCTGCCCATCGGCAACAGCAGCCACACGCTGCCAATCAGCAGCAGCATCCCCGGCCACATGGGCCTACCAATCCGCAACAGCAGCGGCATCCTCCGCGACAGCAGCACCCACCGAATCATGTTGACGTGGCTTCGTCCTATCCTGGAAACGAGAACCCCAATACCTTCGCTATCTGGGAAAAACATTGGAAACCTTTTGGACCCAAGCCTAAAAGTCAACCAAACCACACTCTTCATGGTGCGCAACTGACGGCCATGGTTGGCTCCATGCAATGACTTCTTGGAGATGAGTTTTAACTCTGTAAGCCGCGGCCTGTTCACACGCTGGACAGCTTTACAACTGGAGCTCGAAAAGAAACAAATCGGGCCATCGCATCACCAAGCTTCTGCATTTTCATCTTCGACAAGGGCGATGCATGTGTGCTGACGCCACTCCGATGCAGCAGCACGAAAAGCCTCTTTGCGAACATCATCGACATTCGAATCCACATCAAACTTGTAGCGGACGATGACATACCTCATCCAATCTGGCTGGAGCAAGATGGGAAGCATGGCATGAACCTAGGAGATTCTGGAAGCAGTCTCATTTTCAATTCCGCCTGACCAATTTTCAGGGGCTAAGTGAGCTGTCGTGAACTATCCAACATCAATACGTGATGTCAAACTTTAGACGAAGCACATCTGAACTTCAAACCTATCGACTCTGTGCTGGGCTGGCGTCTGTGCGTGCAGGTGTCAGTGTTCAGCTTGTGGCTTTTCGCCACCTATACCGTACCTACCTAGCTATCTCGCTCTCCGTCTCTTGTCAAGATCTGGAACTAATTTTGCCAGAGCAAGGTGCAAGGCATTGGCATTATACATGCCTCACACTCTAACACTCTCTTTCTCTCTGTGGTTTTTTCGTCTATCGTCCTGCTGATGCGTTCACAAGATATCCAGCTACCGAAATGTTGAAACTTCGGCGGCCGAGTGATTGCTTACACTATTCTCGTCACTAATCGCATCACAGGACATCAGGAAATCGAGGGGAGAAGCCATCAAGAGGACTGCGACTTGTGGGGCAAAAGCCTGTGCCCTCGGTGCAGAGCTTTTGCGATATTTTGTGTTGAAACATGCCAAAAAGACAAGAGTTCATTACTATCCATGTGATGGGAACATGTGAAATGCCAGCGCTGCTCGTGATTTCTTTCGACGAGTTGCTCCTGCCATCTCGTGGGCATTCCATCTGGAGCCACAGTGGTGCGTTCAATCCAAGGCCTTGAACGGGCACATCCATCGTCATCGTCACATGGCCTTGCCAGCAGTTGAATCAACAAGAATCATTATTGACAGTGATTCAATGACTCCACGCTGCTCTGTAATGTTTATTTGTTTCAAAGCAGCATGCGGCTCAAGAAGGGCCACGTGTCTGCAGCAGCACTGTGATGTGTGTGTGTGAGAGATCTTTCCAGATGGTTATCCGACGCCTGCATAGACATATGATGACACATGATATGAAAATGGTCATATGCAATAGAGTGATGCTTCATGACAGATCGAACTACCAAAAGCTAGCTCGCTCGGCCGTGGAATTGGCGCCAAGAAACCTGTCCCACACTGGGTCTTCGATTCCCGACGCGGCACGCTCCTTTTGGACCTTTGATTCCTCAGCCTGGAACTTCTGCAACAGATCTGGTGGAATCTCTCCATCTTCCTCCTAGGAGGGTCTGGCTATTTTTGGTGGACTAACGGAAGGGTAAGTGCTCTAGGGATTGTGGACCAGCAAACCAGTGCTGACATACATTGACAGAAACCCAGCACGCGTACTAAGCAATACATAGGAAGAGCAGCTGTACCATATCCGTACTAGACGATTTTATTTTCTCTGTGCTCCAAGGATTATTTTCCGCAAATTGTTCTGTTTCTACGACGAAGTGGCTCATCTGAATCTTACTGCTCTCTCATCTGCGTAAAAGCAATCCACTCTGTTAATCATGGCGTGAGCATCTTTGCTAGCTGATTATTCCGGTGAATTTTCCAATTCTTGTCGTTTCTGAATCTTAATATCTTTTGGTCTCAGCTGCATTGTTCACACTTCGTGCGACGGTTTGCACAACGAAGCCGCAAACACCATAGAACTGCACAAACGATGACAGCAAAAAGTCCTACTTGCCGCGGAATTCAATGTTATATTATAGTTGAAGGCTTGCTCCAAAACTGCCTCTAAAAACTATGACTTTCCCACACAAGACCAGCACTTATTTCTGGCACAGCAGCAGAAACTAGAAGCAGCATGGAAGTTGCAGTGACCTCAAGAAGCCTCTGTTATGCAGCCACACGAGCAGGACGGGAAACAGGAGCTCCGAAACACGCACAAACTACACGTACAAAAATGAAACCTCTTAGATTGAACAGGCACGCACACACTGAGAAAATGCCAAGGCATAGGATAGAATGAGATTTTTCATGATGGCATTAATCCGTTGGCAATTGCGAAGCTTGAGCTCCCAAACATGACATCGTCTTATCCTTAACAAGTGATAGTAGATACATCTGCTCCCATCAGCTGAGCCAGCTCGATGGCCAACCAGCACTTGTGAATGTGTTGTTCATCGTCCTGGCTTTTTTGGACGGTTGTTGCAACAATCCTGCTTAGCCCGCTTAGCATGCTGGGATTTTGGCTTAGCCCGCTGGTCATTTCTGAACTTTGCAGGCACTTGGAGACGTCTCCCATTGATGTCACTGTGCTCGCTGTCTTGGCACAGAAACCAGAGTCTCACATGTCCCCCCTGTTTGGACTAGTGCAAGTTGCCTTTACTTTCGGTATGCCACTGTACTGATTACACGCCCTCGGCGTCAGGGTGTCCCACACAGGGAGCCCTGTCTGGACAGGCAGTGATTATACAGTGGTCTTCTCCGAGCACTCTGGTCTTTGCCTTTGATCACTCTCCTACCTCCAATCCTTCTAGCGATTGATTTGTCTTCACAGTGACTTGTGAAGTGCCAAAAGGCTGGCGTTGAATTTTACACTAAAGCTAGGCTTTCGAGAGACAGTGCTCCTGCTCTTCATTTATGTCCTTTCCACTGACAATGGAATCCACATAGATCGTGTTGCCAACATGCCTCAAATGCAGAGGCATCAATGCACAAAAATGGGAATTGCAAAGACTTGCACCAAAATCCTCTGAGCAAATTGGCTCAATTCTAGCCATGTGGCAACATTTGCAAGTGCTCGGGCACAGATCCTCCTGAAACAAACGGGCCAATCCATCGGTAGGCGCGCAAAGGGCATTCCGTGTCGGTCGTGGGGAGCTGCTTTGAAAGTGGCAGCAGAAGACCTTGACTTCGCGGGGCCGCAAAACTCCACACGTCTTTGTTGAGGAGCGAGGCACCACAGCGGCATTCTTCACCTACCAAGCCAAAGAGATCCAAGCCAGCACCGATGCAAAATTCGAAGCAAAGATCTGGCGTCATGTCGTGATTCATTTGCAAGCGATAAAACCTCAGCATCTGAAGCAGCTTTGGATAGCTGTGGGCACTCTGGCGGAGCAGCTCAATCAAAATACATTGATGGCTGGTTATGGCTGATGATGGTTGGTGAGGGTTGATGATAATTGATGATTGTTGATGATGGTTCATGGTGGCTGACATTGACAAAAAGGATAAAGAAAATACATATATATATATATAGTTGATAATGACCAATGGTGGTGCACAATGGTTCATGATGGCTTGTAATACTGAGTGTTAGTCCTCTTGGCTATGAATGGCTATCAATGGTCAACGATGAACGATGTTGATTATCAATGAACGTTCCTTACAGTGGTTGTTGATCTTTATCAGCTGTTGCTCTGACAGAAGCAAGAACCACCAAGTGCTGCATGGTTAGAGGTTCTCCTCAGTTGCAGGAATCCTAAACAACATTGTAAGCAAAGATCTGGCGTCATGTCGTGATTCATTTGCAAGCGATAAAACCTCAGCATCTGAAGCAGCTTTGGGTAGCTGTGGGCACTCTGGAGGAGCAGCTCAACCAAAATGCAGATTCACTTTTGGATTTCAACTCAACCCGTTCCCAAGTGAAAATCCCGTGTCATAAGACCTTGACTGTGTGTCACCAGGCTTCAGCACCGCTTCCAAGGAACGGCAGGCCGCTGCGGCATGTTTCATCCTTGGTCCAATCTCGACATTTAAAATCTGCTGCCTCCTCTGCCTTGTTGGTCTCGTCTTCCTCTCCTGGCAAGTCCCCCCCAGTGACCCATTTCGACTTGGATTCCCCACCTGACTCCCGCCTAGTGGAAAGCACCCGATCAATTCGAACTCGCTGTCCGCTATTTCTCCCCATTCCACGTCGTCATCTTAGCGAGCAAGCCGTTCAAAGCAGCAAATGATCTGTGGGAAATCATGCGGCAATGTCAGAAAAAAACAAGTTCCCTTCAACCCCCACGTTCGCCCACACCCATAAAGCGGCACTGCAATGGATGATGTTGTGCAAGATCAAGATGGCTCGGAGAAGTTGCAAAAACACTGGCAGTACGTAGTGATTTATGTTTTAGGGTTTTAGGGTTTGAAGGTTGTGGTTTTAGGGTTTAAGGTTTAGGGTTTGATAACTCAGAAGCTTAAAAACAATGGGCCTTGCGCAGGAATTTGAGCGTTGGGAAATGTTTTCAGTCAAGCGCGGGCAAACGTAGGGGTTGCAGCGAACAAGTTGAAAAGATGCAAGAGTGACCCTCAACACAACAGTCTCTATATCACAAAGGCAGGAATGCCTAATATCCACCAAAAAAATACATTCCAAGAGATTCAGGAAGCGAAGCTTTCTTCGGGCAACTAACTTGTAGCGAGATGACATTATGAGAAAGTACGGTTTGTCCGTACTCCTTTCAAGCCCAGACCAACCCTGCAAATCTCACGAAGAGAAAAAGAATTCTAATGAAATAGTGTCAATCATAAGAAGACCGTGCAACTAGCAAACAATCAAAGGAAAAAAACAGCACACAAAGAAACAACTCAGCACACAGCAGAAAGTGCAAAAGACTTCACGGCTCTCGGCAGTGTTTGGACTATAAAAAACTTGCATCTGTGTCCCTAGCTGAGCTCCCCTCAACTTAATTCAGAGACAGTATGATGGCATACGTCAGAGGTACCCCTAAAAACCATCCCACTATGAGTTTTAGCAAATGAAAATGTGAAAAAATGTATAAATGCCATTCTTTTCGGAACAAATCATAACATGGGACAAAAACCGAAAAGAAATACGTTTCTTCCATCTGCATTCGAGGAGCTGGGATCATCGTTTCCATCACAGTCGCTGCACCCCGGAGGGCAAGAAACCACGCCACAATGGCAGCGCCTCCACAGCGCGGCGATCAGCGCTTACACGACTCGTGTTTTTCTGCAGTGGGATACGGCCCGGGGACGTTCCAGGTACCGAAGACCGGGGCGCCGAACAAGTTTTGAAGTTCAAAAAAATGTGTGGAGCCAAATAAGTTTACACACAAGCTTTCACATATATATTTATCTCTTTAATTTATTTATTTACAACTTTAAATATATTCAAACATACTTAAATATATTCATATGTGTATCAAAAATATGTTTACTTATTATTGCATACATAACTTAATAATATACCTATATCCTATATCGATCCATATCTTTACAAATTCAAGAGACTTCTTTTGGACCCGGCCTGTACTTCCTGGGCCTTCTCAAATGTTCGCAGCGGAAATCCTCAAGCTCTTCAGCAGCAAGAGAATAGCACTTCACCTGGCACAGCAGTTCCTTCCGTTTCCAAGTCTGGTGGCCTGTCTTCAGCACAGCATCGAGGTCAGTTTCCAACGCACCTCGCGCTTCTGAAAGGCTGGCTTTCTACCAAGCCAACGCCTGCCGAACCAAGGCTTCTGAAGGGGTCGCTCACTGGTCCAACTGCAGAATTTCCACCGTGACACACAACCATTGAAACATGGGATACATTGGGATACCGTAACTTTTTGGTTTTTTGCGGTATCTCTTTGGATGTTTTTTCCCGCTGCGGTCTGGGATTGGCAAAACAATGCGTTTTAATTTGGGAAATTATTTTTCTCTCTTTGTTTTTTGGGTTTCCGTGTGGGAGACATTTGTAGGGCTTGGGACATCTTGCCTTGCATCCCTCATGGCATTTGCAACATTTTGGGATGACCTACCTTTTCATGTTCGATGGAAACTGTAAGATTTGGGATATCATACTGTTCACTTCCTATTATCTGCACAGATGCCTTTTATTTTCCATGGTATTTGCAACATTCGGGATAACCTGCCTTCTCATTTTCACTGGAAATTGCAAGATTTGGGATATCATACTTTTCACTCCATCAAAGTGCCATATGCCGCTACCAATCATCATCATGACTATAACGCATCTCAGGTATTTGCAGGTCTCCGACATTTTGCCCTTCATGTTCTATATTCTGCGCAAAGGTCCACTGTAGATCCACCTATCTGCTCCTACTGCTGCTGCTGCTGCTGCTGCTGCTGCTCCTGCTGCTGCTGCTGCTGCTTATGCAACTTTATTCCATGTTTGATCCTACACTTATTCAAAATGGCGAACTTTTCATATGGGTTCTCCACTTCAACATTCCTTTATTCCACTTCATTCCACTTTATTCCAATTGACATGCTACACTTGTTCTTGAAAAATGAGCTGTGTATACACATTGGCTCAATACTTCAACATTGCTTCAACATTGCTTCACTCCACTTCATCCTAGTTGATTCCACTTTTTCCCCTTGCCCTTAAACACATTCAACTTGATACTTTGACCTGGTACTTCAACATTCCGTTCTTCCACCTCTTTCCACGTCCACATTATTTTGCTTTAGATGCCTTCAACTTGTTCGCCGGAAAACACTGTATATATGCATGGGCTTCATGCTTCAAAATGTCTTGATTCTACTTTATTCCATGTTATTCCGCGTTGGAGACATTGAACTTATTCTTAAACACATTGAACTTCCAAACAGTGTGTAAATAACCCATTGTTGTTCGTAAGTAGGTCTAGAAGTCAAACCAGGATCTGATCTGCGAATGGAATTGTTGTCAAAGTTTAAGTTGAATCAGGTAAAAAAGCCTTAATTACCAAGCCGTTTTTAACACCCGCATCTGCGCAGTGCCTGGAGCCAGGGCATACACGATGGCAAGTCTCAAATGGCCCAGCCACCCAAGAGACCGGAATTTCCTTGGCAGGGCTGGTGAATCTCATGGGTGGATAAGGAAAATTGCTATTGCACATAGGTCGATAGGAAATCAAATGGCCTTCCGGGAAGGCTGGTGCTGAGGTACTCGGGTGGGCACCAGGGCAGCCCCCAAAATTCATAGTAAATCACTAGCTATGTGTGGTGAAACGGCCGGTTTAATATGGACAAGTACTTGTCTTGGCTGAGGAATGACCAATTTAAAAGCAAAAACTAGTCAGAAAATCCCGCAAGCTGAAAAGAAAACGCAGATTGGAGACCAAATAAACGAACTCGTTGATACAATATCCCCCTTGTAGAACAAGCAGGGGGCTGGGGGTCAGGATTCCATAGACTATAAAACGTTGGAACCAGCAAACCACCATGCTTTTTTGACGAATCAAAAATCCCCAAGAGCTGTGTTGTCTTTGAAGTCAAAGAGCGAATTTGGCAAATATATACCCTTCCAAAACCGTTTTTCCACCAGCATTTCGATACCAAAGTCTTCCTAAAAATTGTTTCCCGGGAGCTGATCGGTGGACAATTCCCCTTGCAACTCTTAGATCGGTGAAGCCTCAAATTCGACGCTACTTAGAATTGTTGGCTCTTGATTTTGTAATTGTCATGCCTTTCATCTCTGTAGATTTGCATAGAAGGCATTTTTCATATCCCCCTGTAGATTGTCATATCCTCCCGATTTTGCAGGAGATGAACTCTGGTGGAAGCTGTCCTTGGCAGAACACACGTGTCTTGTTTCTATAGATTCGCGGCCCCATCACTACCGTTTACTTCCATCTGATTTCTCTCGAGCATGGCCCGAGGTCTCTAAAGTACGGTGGGCAATAACCCCAAATTCAGGACCGGAAAATACCTGCTAGAAAACGGTTAAGTTTGAAAGCGGAAATGTCATCTATTGCCATCTCAGGCATCTATCAAGCCATCCAGGGCTTATCGGAATCATCCAACAATGTCCAAAAACTCCCAACAGCAATAAGCATCCAAACCATTCTGTGGTGTTAATCTTATTAGACACTACTGGAATCTTGACTATGAAATCATGACACCCAACCTCCTCCAACACATTGGCACAAACAGCATTTGTTCCTTGTAGAATTGTGACACCCAACTCTTCTAGACAACACCCGATAGTTTCGAATCAGCACCACTTCCCTATAGAATCAGAGAATTGCCACTAGCAATCCCTTACCCCCTTACCTGCAGAATCCTGACCTTCAATCTCCTTTGAGGGTCCAATCAGTTTTCCAATCGAATTCCTGTGATTCTGGTACCCCAAGGGTCAGGATTCTATGCTGAACTCACAGAGGTATGATACAATAACTTCCAGGCAATTGTGAGACTGGGACGTGTTGAATCCCGACGAATCCTGGGCGTCACATGAGTTGTTCCCTCCGTCCTGCGCAGCCAGGTTTCAAAGTCCTGGCTTTGCTTCGAGCGCGAACGGTACCTGCAGCTAAACAAAGGGTTACGAGGAACTGTTCAGCGGGGAGATGGATGTTCAACGATCTGAACAGCCCTGAAAATGTCTTGAAAGTTTCGGACGCCAAGATGCTGAATGAAAGCATTGCCCCCTGTCTTCTGGCACTCTTCACCTGTTGAGCAGTTCACGGAGAAGTCTTGACCTCCTGAAGCAGAAATCAATTCACTTTGACATGACTGACAATACCATAAATTAGCATAAAGTTTAAAGACATTAAGTTACATAGAAGGAACCAAGGACTGCGACAAATGGCTGTGCAACGGCTCAGTCGTCCTCCAGCTGTCCGCCTTCCTTGGGCAGCTGATTCTGCACAAAGAAGTGGAATTGCAAGCAGGATGCATCGGATGCCGGCCTCAGCCGGGAAAAACCATAGGGCCCATTGCATTCTCTGATTTCGACTGCGGAATCTCTGCTGAAGTGCGGAGGCAAAAGGAATTCAGAGCAAACAAACGCAACTGAGCAATCATCATTGAAAACTTTCTGATCCTAAGTTCGGCGTGCATCTGTATGGGACGAGAGGCTGCCTCATGCCTGATACAAATGTTGCGGCCAAAGCACGCGCTTCATTCTTCTCAGGCTGAAGAAGGACGGTGCGGTCAGTATATTGGGTGGATCCAACAATGGCTACAAACATCTATCCGAGTGGATCAAACTTGCCCAAACCTTTCGCGCAAGAGGGTCCATTGGGTGCATCTGATTTTTTGTTGCTTGAGTTTTTGGCACTTCAAAATGAATCCGTGGGATGTTCAATCTTTTTACAATCCCGAAAGCAAGACTTGAAGGGGTCATGCGTTTCATGCTCTCTGGTTTCATCTGGAATCTGGGTTCATTTGGTTTCTGCACGACGGCTGCCATGTGAAAACTTGACTTTGTGGGAATGGATTCACAGCCACGGCAACTGACTTCAATACATTTTTGACGACAAATGAATGTTGAAATATTGAGAAGAAGAGGTGTCCCACGTGACAAAGGATGACGGCCATATGGCAACACCAGCAGCCACGCAAATAGCACGGCGTCAAAATCTGGCCCTCAACAATACAAATAATACAAATTATACAAATTGACAGTATTTCAAACACCTTCTGAACGCCCACACACACACAAACAAACAAACTCAAACACACACACACACACACACACCAACCAACTCGCACACACACACACACAAAGAAAAAAAGAGCGGGCCGCCATGGGGCGTGGAGTGGTGACAAACATGATTTTGCAGCATTTTAGGACTTCAGGATTATTTTGAACATTTTGTTGGTAAGGAAGCATTTGTCAGAAGTCTTAATCTCACTATTCAGGATACGATGGTGTTCTTATAGATCCTTATAAGATAAGAAAAAGTGGCAAATCTAAGCACAAAAGGATCCGGCGTTATATGTTTCCTTCCAAAGCAAAATATTATCGCAAGGTAAAAAAAGAATTGCGTGCTTACAAACTGTATAGCATGATATCGCTTCCAACATCCCGTTTACACCCCTATTAGGAGCAGGGCAACTTTCTTCCATAGATGTAGTGAACAGCCACGGTTTTCTTTACAAAACAATATGTCTAGCGTTGTCTCATCATATCGCATAATATTTCTTACTATCAGGAAATCTGAGCAGCATAGTTCAGCATAGGTGCAAATACATTTTAAGACCATGACATTTAAGATTTGGAAGTGGGCATTGATCACGTAATGCGGACACAGTTTGCATACAACCCGTAAACCAGCACCAAGTGCACGAAATGCTATTCCAGTACCTGAACACCATATTCATCCGCTCATGAAATGGTTAGTTAGTGCTAGTCCTGCGCGGCTGAATTCGCAAGAAAAAAATACCTTTGTGAATGAAAAGTGGCTGCGCTTCTGACACTGCATGAGGTCAAAGTATAGCCCACCCGTGCTCTCCACGTACACACCCCGTGCTGGATACTTCAACGTGGCTCATGTTCATGAAGCTGTGGACGCTCTTTTGTTGCAACTGCTGGTGAACCCCTGACCCTGACGTTTGAAAACGGCCCAGGTCTACAACGGGCAATACAAGTTGCTTCATCAGCCAATCCAGTTGTTTCCAATCTGTAGTCACTGAACGTCACTGCAAAATACACTTGGACCATCTTGGACCGCAACCTTTGCAGCCACGTTTTGCATAGTTTTGTCGTTTGGGCGCGAAGCCCCTGTTCTCAACACGTCGAAGCATTAGGCATGCATGAGTTTCAATCGGTCTTGAAATTTGTTGTAATACCACGTGCCACCTACACGGGGTGACGAAGGTTCTTGGACAAGCAAGATCGTACATGTTTCCTCCATGTTGGCTCCATTTCTACAAGCTTCCTTCATAGCAAACCACAAACCCATGACATGACCCCCTGATGCCACGACAAACAATGCCACAAACGACTGCAGCGTGTGGCTGCTGGAAGCACATGCATGAGTATAATTTCAGCTGACTAGCATGACTGTAAACAGTATGACCGACGGGAAGCTCGGGAAGCTCAGTAGCTTGTCATAAGCATTCTTTTCTAGCAAAAGTGTTTCAGCCATTGTTTCTGGGCAATGCAATTGTCAGAGTCCACTTTGCCACAGGGCAGCTCTTTGAAAATATCTCTTGGTCTCTTGATGTCTCAGAGTCTCTGACACAAGGACAAGGGACAGATGCCAAGTGAGATGAGACGGGAAAGATATGGAAAGATGCCACTCCAGTCGGTCAGTATTTCTCACAGGCGGGCCAGTTCCAAGCCAGACCTTTTCGGTCTGGACAGCTAGTTCGAAGGAAAGATGACTTCTGCAAACTTCACAAAGCTGCCTCCAGCTTCAAACAAAGACGAGTGCCGAGGGCGGAGGCAGTAGACTGTAGACATCGAGAAGCTTTGCTGCGCTGCCGTACGGCCTGTATGAATTAGGCAGGCCAGCCGCCCTAAATTTTGGGCACTGGCCCCTTGCGATGATCCGGCCTTGAAATAGTTCGGATCGCATGCAGGGTATGTCAGCACAGTTCACTACATACTACACATATTGTCATTACATACTTCCACGTAGAACTGATCTCAGAATCTCAGCTTTGTGCTCTCTCCATGCTGACTCCCACAGGGAGGTATTATTGTCACACTCCCAAGTTCCATGCATTTGTCCATGCACCAAATTCAAAGAACAAAAGGCCCCGAGAAGGCGCACACACTCACTTGTTCCGAAGTGTGTTTCCTCTCCGAATCACAGTTGATGTCCTCGTCGATGGAGACTTGGACGGACGATGACGTCACTCCTGGCGAGGTCCCAACCACTGGAATGATCCAACAGCAAATGCGGCGGATCCAACAGCAATGTGTCTGTCCTCTGATTCGCGCCCAACCACCATCCGAGCCCCAGTGCGTGGATTGACTTGCCAGGGCCAATGGGGTGACCAACAAGTCATGACCCAGCGGCACGTCATAGACTCCGTTGTCCCAGCCCTTCACGTTGCGAGGAGACAATGCCGCGGCCATCATCACCTGGGCACCTGTGGCATAGGGTGGCGGATCAAATTTGTTGATTCCATGGTGGCGAACTTTCACCTTAGCACATGCGTAGCACATGCGTAGCACATGCAACTGGAACTGTTCCAGCTTTGCTTCCAATCAGTTGCATTAGTGGTAAGGTGAAAGCATGTGAAAGCGTGTCGTCGGCAAAGTCAGCGATCAATTACACGGCTTTTCGTTACTGGAAGTCAGTTTTTCCCGACGGCAGCCCGAGCTGGTGATCACCAGACGTGACCTCCGAGGTAATCCGTTTGGGACCAGAACGACTCTGCTCCATGATCAGCATAGCCCTTGAATGTCATCCCGTAACCGCATACAATGCGTACAGATTTCTATCATTTTCTATCCTTCGTGGAAAAAATTGAAAAAAAAGATCACATCTGGCAAATGAAAACATACATCTCAAGGAAGGAGGAGATGGACAGTCGAATACACTAAGGATCACATATCCTCGCCCCGTACCGGCTGCCTGTTGTGGATTGGAGGGTCCCACTGCCTCCTTCGATTGCAATGTATCCAACCACTTCATCTTGGTTCACCTGCTGGCGCATCAAATGTCAAGAGATATCAAGGGATGAAAGTTGAGGATAACATAATGGTGCAACCTGGTGGACAACACTAAATCCTGGTTTGTCAGCGAATCCGCATGCTACTTATCAAAAGAAATACCTGAACAAAAAGAACACACAAACCTGCATGCCAACTTGGGACAGCAGTCTTGGCAGACTGAAATTCTTACACGACTCTCCCCTTTCAGACCTCCAACGGGACACGCTTGTGGAACATGTTTTGATGACAGCAAGGATGCCAAGGGAAGAGTGTGGGAGGAGGGAGGCTCTTGGCTACTCTGCTTGGCCATTGGTCGTGCTGGGGGAAGATTTGCACGGCCAGGGTCTAAACGCGATTGCAGAAACGCAAAAGCATGAACACATCTGAAGCCTCGAGAATTCCATTACTGCCTTTTCAGAATTTTGAAGCAACTTAAAACAGGGAAAAGAAGAGAAGACACACTGCCCAATGGTGTCCTGCAAGCCGCCGTGACGTGTTGTCTCTGCCAGTTCCAACGAGACCTCGACTGAGCAGCGCGAACAGGCGAAAGTTCACAACCGTACTGAGTCTGCTGCCCATGCTTCGTTCTCCTTCACGGAATTCAGGCCGACCTTTGCTACAACGTAACTAGCTTAGAATTCGAACTAAGCGTCTATCACCGCAATCATCTCAAATGTCATTGGCTCAGAAATTGCGAATCATTTTTGTCCGTTTTGTTTCATTCTCTTCGGCATGAATCATTTCTGCATCAGGCAAGGAAACCTGTTGAATGTCAAGGGGCAGTCATCCAGGGCTGCGAATGAGATGGAATACCAAATTCGGTGTTCACAGTCTGAAGGCTGGTGAGGAAAGATGGCGGCTCTGCAAAGACATGCGAAAAGGAAATTTTCTCCCAAGACCTGCTCGGAAGGCCTCGTCTCAAAGGAGCACACTGCAGATGAAACTGTGAAGCAAATGGTGGTTTCTTAAAATGGGGGACCCCCAAAATGGTTGGTGTATTACTAATAATAGTTAATAATGGATGATTTGGGGGTACCCCTATTTTGAGAAACACCCAAATGGAACATTTCATGATGGTCCATGCTGATTATCAATGGCATCACCCATGCAAAGAAGCAACTATGACAATTCATGATGATTCATGCTGGCTGGTTACCAGCGGCATCAACCATGCTACCGAGCAACTGCAACAACCCATGATGGTTCATGATGTTTATTAATTGCATGAACGATGGTAACAAGTAGCAACAATTTACATCACTTCGTGATGCTTGCCAATGGCATCATCAATGGCACCAAGGAGGCTAATAAGCAGCTGTAATACTGCAATTCATGATGGTTCATTGTGGATTGCCGCAAGGGTTGGACAATTAAAATGACCAACTTCAATGACTGCGGCTTTCCGAGGCCGATCGCACCATGTCAACCACCAACTGTGATAGTTTCTGGCGTTCATGATGCCATGGCAACCGTGACCACTGCCAACTGGAGAGATCCATGATTGATGGACAAACTGTATCATGTTACAGCCGCTGTGCTGATTGATGGATTGGCATCAACCAGAGTACCAACTATGCCAAGCCTGGTGATTCTC
The DNA here is from genome assembly GCA_009767595.1 of Symbiodinium kawagutii. Lineage (NCBI taxonomy): Eukaryota > Dinophyceae > Suessiales > Symbiodiniaceae > Symbiodinium > Symbiodinium kawagutii. Next base: position 53,970 of record VSDK01020215.1, on the reverse strand, counting down.
AATGGTTCATGGTGCTTGGTATCAAGTGCCTTTCAATGGCATCAAGAAAGCTAGGACTGATCGTAATGCCTATTAGTTTTCAATTGTTTCAACCGTGCTTGTAACCAGCTGTAACTTTTCATCATGGAGGCTGTGGCACAAGCCATGTAACTCCAACTGTACGGCTGTGATGGATTGGTCATGGGCTGTCATGGCTTCACACGAATCGCGGGGCGGCGTTGAGCCACAGCGCCTGATTGTTTACACTGATTGGAGTAGGCGAGTCGGTGCGTGGCAATTGTACCAACCTCCACCCAAAGTCCTGGACTCGATTCTCAACTGGGAGTTGCGGTGGCACCCCCAACAATCCCCAAACGGTGAAACCAACTTTCGAGGAGAACCATTTATGGATGATTGAAGAAGTGAAACAACTTGATGCCATCTGAAATCCGACGCCAAAAGCATCACACGTAATGAGCCAAAACGCAATATTTGGACAATTCGTGACTGATGAAAACAACCTTTGCCCCCTGGCATTGCAACTGCTATGAAGCAATTTCCGTCGCTCGCATGGCTTGAAGGGTTAGCAGTGAAGCAGTCATAACCATGTCATGATTGAGGTGCCCATCTCCATCATGGCAGCGATGGTCGTAAGCACTCCTGCAACTTGCCGGGCACCAGGGGTGGCGGCCAAGAAGGTCACCTTGAAACAACGACCATGGTCCAGCTGAATGACAATGGAAAATCTACAAACTTTGAGCACCAACGCCCATTTCAATCCATTTCACATGTTCTTTCAACAGCTTCCTCACGGTTCTTCCATGTTCTGGGAGGCACTACAGTGCAGCGCCAAGGATCTGTCATCGTTTCATCCACCAGGTTCGCACCGGAAGGCATCGCAACGATCGCTGAGAAGCCCGAGGTGGTGATGTCCTTCAGTCTGATGGAGGCTGGATCTGTTGGTCCTGGAAGCAGGGAGGATAGCGGATGCCAAGATTGGTGGAGAAGTTGTGTTTTAGATTTTGTTGTCCTAGCATAGTTTCTGCAAAGTTGTGGTGCTTAGTCGGGGCTTGCGTTTCTGGAGCTTTCTTTGTGCGAACCTAAACAAGCAGAGACACTAAGAGAAAAATGGGAGAGACACAAGAGGCCCCTAGAGAGAGGCACAGGAATTGTTCAAGGGTCAGTGTTTTCGAAAGTGAGACCTGAGAGTGAAAGAGAGAGAGAGAGAGGCAAAGAGATAGAGGAAGAGATAGATAGAAAGAGAGAGAGAGAGAGAGAAAAAAAATTACACCGGCATAGACCCCAGATAGAACATGTATGGACAACAAGGTTGGGGTAGGGAATCAAGTAGGTTCTAATGTTTGATCAAAAATTGTTGTCAATGATTTCGATGAAAATGTCAAATGCCATGCTTTCAAGTCTGAAGGCATCTTCTGAATCTTGACCTGAAATTTTCCGATTTCCATTTCTTTTTGGAATAGAACTCTTCTTTCTCCTTGGAATGGAACTTTTCTTTCTCCTTGCAATAGTACTTTTCTTTCTCCTTGGAATGGAATTCTTCTTTGACCTTGGAATAAAACTCTTGCTTCTCTTGGAATAGAACTCTTCTTTCTCTTTGGACTAGAACTCTTCTTTCTCCTTGCAATAGAACTCTTCTTTCTCCTTGGGATAGAATTCGTCTTTGACCTTGGAAAAGAACTCCTCCTTCTCTTTGGAATAGAACTTTTCTTTCTCCTTGGAATGGAACTCTTCTGTCTCCTTGCAATAGAACACTTCTTTCTCCTTGGAATAGACCTCTTCTTTCTCCTTGGAATAGAATTCTTCCTTCTCTTTGGAATAGGAACTCTTCTTTCTCCTTGCAATAGAACTCTTCTTTCTCCTTGCAATAGAACTCTTCTTTCTCCTTCGGATAGAATTCGTCTTTGACCTTGGAAAAGAACTCCTCCTTCTCTTTGGAATAGAACTTTTCTTTCTCCTTGGAATGGAACTCTTCTTTCTCCTTGGAATAGAATTCTTCTTTGACCTTGGAATGGAACTCTTCCTTTTCTTTGGAATAGAACTCGTCTTTCTCCTTGCAATAGAACTCTTCCTGCTCTTGGAATAGAACTCGTCTTTCTCCTTGGAATAGAAGTCTTCTTTGACCTTGGAAAAGAACTCCTCCTTCTCCTCGCAATAGAACTCTTCTTTCTCCTTGGAATAGAATTCTTCCTTCACCTTGGAATAGAACTCTTCTCTTTCGTTGGAATAGAATTCCTCCGTCTCCGTGGAAAAGAACTCTTCTTTCTCCTTGGAGTAGAACTATTTTTTCGCCTTGGAAAAAACTTCTTCCTTCTCTTGGAATAGCACCTGCCGACAGCACCTGCCAACAGCACCTGCCGACAGCACCTGCCGACAGCACCTGCCGACAGCACCTGCCGACAGCACCTGCCGACAGCACCTGCCGACAGCACCTGCCGACAGCACCTGCCGACAGCACCTGCCGACAGCACCTGCCGACAGCACCTGCCGACAGCACCTGCCGACAGCACCTGCCGACAGCACCTGCCGACAGCACCTGCCGACAGCACCTGCCGACAGCACCTGCCGACAGCACCTGCCGACAGCACCTGCCGACAGCACCTGCCGACAGCACCTGCCGACAGCACCTGCCGACAGCACCTGCCGACAGCACCTGCCGACAGCACCTGCCGACAGCACCTGCCGACAGCACCTGCCGACAGCACCTGCCGACAGCACCTGCCGACAGCACCTGCCGACAGCACCTGCCGACAGCACCTGCCGACAGCACCTGCCGACAGCACCTGCCGACAGCACCTGCCGACAGCACCTGCCGACAGCACCTGCCGACAGCACCTGCCGACAGCACCTGCCGACAGCACCTGCCGACAGCACCTGCCGACAGCACCTGCCGACAGCACCTGCCGACAGCACCTGCCGACAGCACCTGCCGACAGCACCTGCCGACAGCACCTGCCGACAGCACCTGCCGACAGCACCTGCCGACAGCACCTGCCGACAGCACCTGCCGACAGCACCTGCCGACAGCACCTGCCGACAGCACCTGCCGACAGCACCTGCCGACAGCACCTGCCGACAGCACCTGCCGACAGCACCTGCCGACAGCACCTGCCGACAGCACCTGCCGACAGCACCTGCCGACAGCACCTGCCGACAGCACCTGCCGACAGCACCTGCCGACAGCACCTGCCGACAGCACCTGCCGACAGCACCTGCCGACAGCACCTGCCGACAGCACCTGCCGACAGCACCTGCCGACAGCACCTGCCGACAGCACCTGCCGACAGCACCTGCCGACAGCACCTGCCGACAGCACCTGCCGACAGCACCTGCCGACAGCACCTGCCGACAGCACCTGCCGACAGCACCTGCCGACAGCACCTGCCGACAGCACCTGCCGACAGCACCTGCCGACAGCACCTGCCGACAGCACCTGCCGACAGCACCTGCCGACAGCACCTGCCGACAGCACCTGCCGACAGCACCTGCCGACAGCACCTGCCGACAGCACCTGCCGACAGCACCTGCCGACAGCACCTGCCGACAGCACCTGCCGACAGCACCCTCCACCAAAAAGTTCGCCGACAAGCACCCTTTTCTTTGGAAGTAAGAACCCCTATAGCTTCCAGCTATCTGGGGAAAAAAGAGAGAGAGAGAGAGAAAAAAAAAAGAGAGAGAGAGAGAGAAAGAATGAGAAAGAAAGAGATAGAGAAAGATGAGAAAGAGATAGAGACGGAGATAAGAAAAGAGATAAAGATAGAGATAGAGAAGGAGATACGAGGAGATAAACAAAGAGATAGAGAAGGAGATAGAGAAACAGAGAGAGAGAGAGAGAGAAAAAAAAAGATAGAGATAGAGACAGAGAGGGGAGAGAAAGTGAAGGAGTGCATGAGTGATTGACCACATGAGTTGAACCTGGGGCCTGAAAGGGCTGGTTCAATCAATTCTCGGATCAATTCAAACCATCACTGCGTTGTTCTGGGACATTCTGCCTTCCCTAGCGCAGCAACTCATCTAGCTACCTGTAGGAGGTTTCGTGACTTGCCATTGCGTTCCGTGCCCGTCACCATGAAAGGCAGGTTCCTGTCTCCGTGGGGGCCACCACCACCACTGGAACTTCTGCGAAAGGCACTGTGAAGTCCACCGTAACCCATGCGGAAGTGCTGAGCGCCACTTCACGGACTTCCATGGTTGTTGTCACAGAGGGAGTTGGAGTTGTTGTCGTGGTGGTCGTAGTGGTCGTAGTGGTCGTGGTGGTGGTAGTAGTGGTAGTAGTGGTCGTGGTCGTTGTGGTCGTCGTGGTCGTCGTGGTGGTCGTAGTGGTCGTGGTGGTCGTGGTGGTCGTGGTCGTGGTCGTGGTGGTGGTGATGGTAGTACTGGTAGTAGTGGTCGTGGTGGTCGTGGTGCTAGTAGTGGTAGCGATGGTAGTAGTGGTCGTGGTCATCGTGGTCGTCGTGGTGGTCGTGGTGGTCGTGGTGGTAGTGGTGGTCGTAGTGGTGGTCGTGGTGGTAGTGGTGGTCGTCGTGGTGGTCGTGGTGGTGGTCGTGGTGGTAGTGGTGGTTGTGGTGGTCGTGGTGGTCGTGGTGGTCGTGGTGGTAGTGGTGGTCGTCGTGGTGGTCGTGGTGGTAGTGGTGGCAGTGGTGGTAGTAGATGTTGCGGTCGCGAGGGCCGAAGGGTATGTGAAAGCAGTTGACCATGCCATGATTCCAACATCTTCTGTTCGATGAGCCCTTTCAGCGTCACAATTGACATCCTCGTCCTGGAAGAGACCAACCTCGAATGGCAGAAACATTCAACTTTGACTCCGATGAAATTTTCCTGGCGACAGACTCAAAAAAAATCACCGCCAACAAGCACAAATATACATATCTATAGTTATATTTACATTAAAAAAACAAGGTAGTAATTTCCATATATCCCTTTAAAAAAGAACCTCAAATATGCAAATATAAATATATATCCACATCTGTCTATCTATCCATTTATCTACCTATCTACCTATCTATCTGTCTATCTATCAATCTGTCTATCTGTCTATCTATCTGTCTATCTATCTATCTATCTATCTATCCATCTGTCTCTCTATCTCTCTCCCTCTCTCTATTTATCTTTCTATCTATCTATCTGTCCGTCTGTCTGCCTGTATGCTTGTATGGATGTATGTATGTTTGTATGCATGCCCGCACGAATGAATGAACGAAACAGCGAATGAACGAACCAACAAACCAAGGAACCAACGAACCAACGAACCAACGAACCAACGAACCAACCAACCAACCAACCAACCAACCAACCAACCAACCAACCAACCAAACAACGAACCAACGAACCAACGAACCAACCAACCAACCAACCAACCATCCAACGAACCAACGAACCAACGAACCAACCAACCAACCAACCAACCATCCAACCATCCAACTAACCAACGAACCAACGAACCAACGAACCAACGAACCAACAAAGGAATGAAGGAATGAAGGAAGGAATGAATGAATGAATGAATGAACCAATGAATGAACTTACATGCACGAATGTATGTATGTTTGTATGTATGAATGCATTTATGCATGTATGTATGGACGTACGTACGTGTTTATGCATGTATGTCTGTATGTCTGTAGGTCTGTATGTATGTATGTCTGTCTGTCTATCTGTCTGTCTGTATGTATGTATGCATGCATGTATGTATGTAGGTCTGTAGGTCTGTATGTATGTATGTATGTATGTATGTATGTATGTATGTATGTATGTATGTATGTATGTATGTATGTATGTATGTATGTATGTATG
>VSDK01020215.1:14974-38258 GCA_009767595.1 Symbiodinium kawagutii | reverse complement strand
CAACCAACCAACCAACCAACCAACCAACCAACCAACCAACCAACCAACCAACCAACCAACCAACCAACCAACCAACCAACCAACCAACCAACCAACCAACAACAATGCTGTAGCTATTGGCTGATGGCAAAAATGCAAGGTGTCGCCAGGAAACGCCATCATCGAAGCCCATCACCGTGGTCCTCGCGCTTTTGGCACTGTACCAACCAACCAACCAACCAACCAACCAACCAACCAACCAACAACAATGCTGTAGCTATTGGCTGATGGCAAAAATGCAAGGTGTCGCCAGGAAACGCCATCATCGAAGCCCATCACCGTGGTCCTCGCGCTTTTGGCACTGTAGCGGATCGTCGAACCACCCGACATAAATTCGCCCACACCTGTGAAGCTTGCGCCAAAGCTGTGCAGTAGGTGCCGCATTAGGAAAATCGCTTAATCAAAAATGATCAGGCCAATGGCTGGCATTCTTCTATGGAGATGTTCAAAGACATGTTCAAGAGATGCTTAAAAGAAAACAGGTTGAGACAAAAACTGTTCGTGGATTCCAAAATCATCGTATCTGATGTCGTTCCTTGCAACGGGATGGCGAAGGCTGGAGATCCAGCCGGCTGAAAGGCTCAACAGCAGAGTTGAAACCACTTCTCCCTTCAAAAATCATGGCGGAGACAAGCACTTGATGGATCATCCATGCACATCCGTGACCCTATGCACTGCAGCATTACGCTGCTGCAGCTGCAGCCTGCCTTCTTCCATAGCAATGTATCCCACCGTTTCTGTTTGCCCAACCGAACCCACCTGCGCCCAAGGCATGACGGGCAAATCTGGAGAATGGTGTCATGAATGGTTGCCTCGTTGCGGGGGAATCATTGGAGAAATGAAAACGATATAAATAGACTTTAAATAGACATAATTTTAAATATAGACGAGAAAAATGAATCACATTATATACATAATTTCCTTTGGAGAAATGAATCATCGGAGAAAAAAATATAATCACATAGTACTCTTTTTTGTTTTACTTTATTTGTTTAAACATAGACATAAATATATACAAGCATCATCGGAGAAATGTTTCTAAGAGCAGCTCGCAGTGTCCAACCTGAGTCTCTCCAGTTTCGAGGGTCAGGAGAAACTTCGTGGTCGCCACGCCTTTCATGGCTGTAACCAGCCAAGGCTGCGAAGCTCCGCCGGTGCCTTGCTCGTTGTTGGCAGTTTGGAGTTTGGCCACAACGACCGCTTTAGTGAAGGTGTTCTGGAAAAAAAACGTAGTCCACTGTCTCCGCCCACTGGTCGGCACGCAAGCTGACGAGGAGTAATACCTCGGCCGTGCACGAATCAACCAACGAATGAGCTGCTGGTCACACAATTTGGCTAAGCAAAAATTGAACCAAGAAATGAACCAAACGGAACCATCCCAAAGTGGGCCCAGTTGCACTGTCTTTACCTCTTTCGTGCCTGCCTCGAAGATACGGCCATCCGGCAACGTGTGCACTCCCGGAGGAACCGCGATGTAGGAAACCTCAGTGGGAACGTGGACACAGTGAAAATTCGGAAACCATCACTATGCACCAGGAGTGTTGCCGATATTCACCATGATATTCCTCCAAATATCTCGGTAGTTGCATACAACGCCTTGATTCCGTGAGGAAATCGGAGAGTGAATGCTTTAGAAAGTTGAACACCGTCCCTCACAGGAATTGCTTGAGCCAAAATGTCCTGGGGCATCTTGGCTCAATGTTCCACACATACGACTTGACCTACAACCGCACGCTAAATGCAAGTAATTAAAAAGCCATTGTGTACCCCGCTGCAACGGGACCATCGGTCCAAAGCACTGTGGTTGCTGGCAGATTTCCAGTTCCAGGTGGTGGAACCATCAGCAACGCCTGGAATCCCGTTGTGGTGACGCTTCGGACCTTCACATCTTGTGGTTCGCCCAGCCCAGTGGACAGAACGACGACCACAGGTGGCCCAGCGAAAGTGGCCTCAAAGGAGAAACTTTGCCAACCTCCTTGACCTGCCCAGAGACCCTCAGGGTGCGACTCAAAATTGTGAGAAAGTCTAATGCAAGTCCCATGTGCCAGTTCTTGTGGCCAAATGAATGGAGATGTTTTTAAAACGGAAAGTCTTGCCACACCTGAAACACTGATTTCACCGGCTTCAATGACCGGGGCTTCATTTGGATCCATTGTGCTTGTGGTGGTCGTGGTGGTGGTGGTCGTGGTGGTCGTGGTGGTCGTGGTGGTGGTGGTCGTGGTGGTCGTGGTGGTCGTGGTAGTTGTCAAGCTGACCGAAGCGGTGCTTGTGGCTGTTCCGCCTCCCCCGTAGCGGAAAGTGAAGGGACCAGACCACGCCATGAGGGCAACATCTTCAGCCCGATGCGCCCTCTCAGCATCGCAATGGACATCCTCATCCATGTACAGGTCGGCCTTGGACAGTTCTGGCCAGTTCCCAGATGAATAGCACCCCGTGATCCATGCCCCGAAAACAAATGGATTGATACACTTGGCCTATGGAACATCACATGCCAAAATCGTATAGCTTCATCCATGCATGAAATCATTTTTGGGAGTCGTTCCACTGCAGACCGTGAACAGTCCTGCTGCGTACGAAGTTCTCGGAAACATGGGGACTTTTCATCGCCAAGTTGCAGAGATTGAAGTTGCAGACGCCATCCTGATCCAGCCACCATCGTACCCAATGCGTGACGTCAAGGACGCGACCACCAATGGTGTAGTCAGCAAGTCTGTATCCAGTATCACTGTTTTAGCCTGATTTCGAGTTGCAGCGTTGTCAGCGTTGGGGTGACGGCGGCAAGGATTACACAATCCTTTCGCCACTAGACTTGGACCTGATTCACTTCAAATGACGGGACCATGTCACTACACCCCAAACATAGCAGCAAAGAACTCGCGATGAACCCTCTGATTGTCTATCAAATCGAGGAACTGCCACCACACATGCATGCAATAGAATCTGTCAAGGTCAATGAATAGGCAATTGAATGAAGGCACTAACAAATGTCAGAATGAATAAACGACTGAGCCGATGAATGAATACATCGAGGAACCACAAACAAATGAGGGATTTGATGATGTTCATGAATGACGGAAATGAAAACATGAATGAAAGCATATTTTTGCCAGGGCTTCCCACGGTTTGCCAAGCATATGCATCAATGAATCAACTTGAATCAACCAACCAATCCACGAATCAATGGTTGATGACTGAATGGCCGAAGCTCAAGTCTTGAAAAAATCGCCTCGCAGAAACTTGGCAGAAACTTGGCTCCAAGAAACGCCATCATCGAAGCCTTGCACCAACTGATCCACCCTTTTGGTACTGTAGATGATCGTGGCGCCATCATTGACGAAGGCCCCCAAGCCTGCGCACGACGCAGTGCGCTGCGATTTTACCCGGAGTCAGGAACATCCAGAAACTCGGCGGAAAAAGAAACTCAAAACCTCTGGAAATCCAAAACCGCGGAAACAAATTTAGGAATGCAAAAGTGATGCAAAAAGCCAGAAACCATATGAAACCATGAAATAGAAATAAACAATTCAAGAATTTAGTTCAGGAGCGGAATCAATTGGAGATTTTTTTCACCTCTGTTTCGCGATTTTTGTTCGGGATCCCGTTCTGCATGATAGTTGCAGGGTGGATTTTTTTCCACCAGCTCACGTGGTAAAATCCTACCCTTCTCACTTTCAGTCGGGCTTTCGACTTGGTGGTTTGAGGGTAGGAATTATAGTCTTAGAACTTAGGATGTCTTAGGGTTCAGGGTCTTAGGTCTTTTATGTTTTAGATTTTATGGTTTTAGGGTTGCATCTATGGCTTTAAGGTGTATGCTTTCAGGTTTTTATGGTTTTAGGGTGTTTATGGTTTATTGTTGGTTTTTTGACGGATATTGTGTGTATAGTTTCAGGGTGTATGATTTGGAGGTTTTCGGAACGATGGTTTTAGGGCTTAGGTTTTACAGTGTGTTTTTAGGTTATGGTTTCAGGGTTGATGGGTTTCTGGTTTTAAGACCTATGGTTTATGCTTTCAGGCTCAGGGTTTTATAGGTTTACGTTTTCAGGGATTACGGTTTTAGGAATTATGGGCTTTTGGTTTTGGCTTTAACTTTTTCAGTTTGTGGTTTTAGGGTCTTAAAGTTGGTGTTTTCAGGGTTTTAGGGTGAATGGTTTTAGGGTTGATGGTTGTAGGGTTTAGGAGGTATGGTTTTGGAGTTTTAGGAGTTATGGTTTTAGGGCTGGTGGGTTTTTGGTTCTGAGGTACATGCTTTCAAGTTCAGGGTTTTAGGCATGTATGGTTAGGGTTTGCTTCTTGGTGACTTTTGTGTTTTAGATCTATGGTTTTGGGTTGAATGTTTTTGGGTGGTTTGTGTGTGTGTTTTTTTTGTTTTTTTTTTTTCGGTTTACGATTTTAGAGTTTTGGGACTAGTGGGTTTAGGGTTATCTTCCTTCCTTCCTGCCCCTTTTTTCCACATCAAAGCCTAAAAAAATCTCCTTCACAGGGACGAAAAAAATATGTTACACACCTTTGAAATCTGTTCTTGTCACAATCGCAACCTTCGGAACTTGTTCCCCGGAGCACCCTAAGACCTTTGCGGCTGAGACGGCTGCAAAAGCGGAGCTATTCGGCAAAAAGCGATTGGAATGGCAGGCTGCCGGAATTTCAAAGCCCCTCTGCAGCTAGTCACTCAGGACGTGCAAAAATTGACATGCAAGAATGTTTCAACCTAGTCGGGCACTGTGTCCCCCCAGTAGGGCTTTTGTGCCTCTCTCAACCCCGGTTGAAAAGCTGAGAGGCTAGCCTCTTGCTAGCGCACTGCAACTTGCACACAGCACACGATGCATAGCTGGACTGTGATCACCCTCTCTTGTTTTTCTTTTTGGATCCAAGAGTTGAATGAAGGACATGATGGACATGTAAAAAACTGAAGATATGAATATTGGTAGCAAATGAGCATGGGGGCCGGCCGACAAAAAGCACAAGTTCACGCCGGATTTAGAAAGACTAAACTTGTGTGTTCTTCTATTCTTGGACAAACACTCGAATGTGAAGACAAAACACGGACAGGCCAAGGACAATAAAAGTGCAATAAATACTCTTGGGCAGTACTCTTGGGAAGCACTCAAATGTGTGCCTCCTTTTCGAGTACAATATTGTTTGCTAAGTTCAGGGGACAATAAGAGTTTTGCTTCCAGAGCTCCTCCTGGACACCATGCTCCACAAAATCCTCCCCTTTCAGCGGTGCCGAACCTTTCCCAACAACCCAACCTAAACAGGACCTAAAGCACAAAAGCTTCGACAACATCGTGCCACCACGAAGCACTGCAGCAAATCCTGATCACACAGCCCGCTCCGTTTTGCTGCCTTGAAACTTTGTCAATGCACAGAACACTAGGCGAGACCAGGCCCATCATTCATTTACCACGTTTCAGCATGATCCTGATCTACTTCGAATTTGCCATGACCAACCGCTATTCACCATTATCTACGATTACCGCCATTGCTTGCCACCCTTGAACATCATTTACCATGTTTGTATAGCCATCGGTGAACCATTTTTGGCCGTTGTTAAAATTCAACATGATGCAATACACCACTATCAACCCTTGTCATCACTATCACCCATCAATGAACCGCGAATCGCACCCATTCACGATAGGTGGTCATTATCAACCACTATTCCCTGCTGCGCACCATCATCAACCACAACCATCAACTAGTCGTGAATAGCCACGATCGTATAGCAATTCATTTGCTAATTCCAACTATACTAATTCACCACATTAAACACCATGTACCATGTCAATCGTATGATGAAGCAGTATTGTGCGTCACAATGGCTGTAGTCAGCATATTGCCGGGTTAGATCCATGCATCAAAAGAATACACACCAGTTAGAGCGCTGGCGATCCAACGTTATAGGTGGCTTATCAACTGCTGAATAAATTAGTCCCCGAAGCGCCGCGGCTGGGCGCTGCCTTCTTCCATGGCAAGGTATCCCACCTTCTCATAATGAAGGACGGTGCCAACCTGCGCATTCAAAACCAGGCTGACCATTCTGGAACCACTGTTGCCCTAAAGTGGTTCAAGTACCACAGATTTAACCATTAAGATTTAACCCCCAAGATTTCACGGACTGTTGCTCATTATCCCCAAGTCTAGCCAAATCTAACCATTGCTAAAAAATTCAAGCGTTGACTGGCCCATATCTAACTCCTTTTTGAGTTTTTGATAAACAGTTAGTTCACGATCAGCCGTTGAGAAAAACGACCATGAAGTAGCCATGAATGAACATCATTGAAAAAACTGTGACGGACCGTTAGCGAGCTGTGCAGCTATTTACTTTCATGTTAGCTTGACCTCAAGTCAAGCCAGCCGAAAGAATCTGGCAGTCTTCTAGCAATCTTCCGGCACTGAGAACCGGATGTTATACCTATCCATGGCAGACTCTTGAGAAGCAAGTAGTTTGGCGAATGCTCACCGTGAGGGCAGCAGAAACGGTCACCCAACCTCAGTCTCTCCAGAGTCAAGCGCCACTAGGAATGATGAGCTCGACACGCTGTCAACAGCAGGCGTCAGCCAGGGAGTCGAAGGTCCGTTGGGGGGGGTGCCGTTCTCATTGTTGGCAGTTTGGAGCTTGGTCACGACCACTGGAGAGGTAAAGCTGCCCTGAAATTGCACCGTGTCCCAACGCTGAACTCCACCCGCTGGCTTGCAGCTCTGGGTCTGGAACTGCCTCGTCGAAGGATTCAAGGAATAACTTCGATGATTGCACAGACAGAAACAGAAAAGCGAAGGCATGCAATGCCATGCATATCTTTCTCATATCAATTTTAAAATGGAATCGTGCAAGCAAGTGGCATGCTCATGGTTTCCACTTGACCGGCTTCAAAGACACGGCCATCTGGTAGAGTATGTACACCTGGTTGAGCCGCAACATAGTAGGCCTCAAGGTGGGATTCGCTTGCCAGGTTTTGATGGACATTGGGGGTGTTCACGGCTTGTGGATGGTGCGGTTTCAAATGTTTGTTGCTACACGATTTGTTTCACATGTGCCACGTCGCAAAAGCCAGGCAATAACGGAGTTGCCATGCGTTGATTCTCTGCATCCAAGTAAGGGACAACATGAATTACCTTGACCATCTTTCACCGTTCCCTTACATTGGGACATAGCAAAAACAGGACCTTCCCCCACCTGTTGCGAATGCTCAGGTTTGGGAGAGCAACATTTCGTCTTGGTTTCAACCATCTACATATCAACCTATGAATTCAAAGGGAAAGCATGCATTCTTTTCGTTTGCAGAGCCCAAAGTCCGACTCCCCTGGGATGAGACCCTGAGAGGCCTACGCTTCAACCACTTCCAAACCGCCCCTGTTGGTCAAAGTCAAAAGGTTGTTTTCACAGCCCATGGTGGGACATGCATTCCCACTCAAAGCTTCAAAAAAGAGAAAGGCCAATCTCCAAATTCATCTGAGCAGACCTGGACAAGAGGAAAGAAGAGAGAAGGAAATAGAAAAGGAAATGAGAAAAAGAAAAGAGAGAGAGGAAGAGGAAAGGGAAAGAAGAGAGAGAAAAGGGAAATGGAAAAATGGGAAAGAACAAAGGGAAAAGAGAAACAGAGAAGAAATAAGAACAAGAGAAAGCAAAAAGGGGAAAGAGAAGCGGAAAAGTTAAAGAGAAAAGGAACAAAGGAAAATGAGAAAGAGCAACAGAAACGCAAAAGGAGATTGAGAAAGAGCAACAGGAAAAGAAGCATGAGAAAGAGAAAATGAGAAAAAGCAAGAGAACAGGGACAAGGGAAAAAGAGAAAGAGAAAGAGAAGATGAAAAAAAGCAAGAAAAAGGGAAAGGAGAAAGTCACAGAAGGAGCAAAGCAGAAACGAGACCGGAAAAACACAGAAAGGAGAAACCAGAAAGGAGAGAGGGAAAACATGAAGGTAACAAGGAGTAAGGAGAAACGAAACAGGAGAATCAACAAAGGAGAAAGCAGAAAGGAGAAACCAGAAAAAGAAACGAGAGAGGAGAAACCAGAAAGGAGAAACGAGAAAGCGAAACGAGAAAGCGAAACGAAAAAGGAGAAACCAACCAGAAAGGAAAAAGGAGGAAGGCAATTCCAGAAAGGAAAAACGAGAAAAGAGAAGAGATAAAAGAGAACAGAGAAGAGAGAAGAGAGAAAAGAGCCAGGAGAAAGAGGAAAGAGGAAAGAGGAAAGAGAAAAGACAGAAGAGAAAAGAGAAGACAGAAGAGAGCAAAGAGAAAACAGAAAATGCCCTTGAGAAAAGCAAAAGGAGAATGAGGAAGAGACGAGAAGAGGAAGAGAAGAGGGAAAAGAGAAAGAGAAGAAAGAGGAGAAGAAAGAGAAGAAGAAAGAGAAGAAAGAGATACTCTAGTAGAGTCTACTCTTAGTAGAGAGGAAGATGAGAAGAGGAAAGAATCCGAGACTTCAAAGGACCCTCGTAGAAGACTGTAGGAGTGCGGAGGTTCAGAGCCGCCGACATGGTAGGGGAAATGGTGCCATGGAACAAAGCAATCCTTAGATACTTCATTTCTTAGAAACTCACAACATCAATCAACAAAAAGAAAGAAATTAGGCACTTCAGTCAGCTGAAAAGCGGAGAGGTAGATGGATGCTTAGGCAGCTTGGAAGGGTGTCAAGTCTGCATCCAATCATTTTTTCCTGGTGATACCTATGCTTTTCATTGCTACGCGGCTACGCGGCATTGCATTTTCCATTGTCTCACATCCCATTGTGGCAGTCCAGTCCGGGGCACTGTGACTGGGGGCAGATTTCCAGTGCCAGGCGGTGGAACCACCAGCAATGCCTGGAATCCCGTTGTGGTGACACTTCGGATCTTCACATCTTGTGATTCACCCAGCCCAGTGGACATGGCGATGACCACGGGTGGCTCAGCGAAAGCGGCCGCAAAGGAGAAACTTTGCCAATCTCCTTGACCTGCCCGGGACATTCCAACATTTCCTCGCCCCTCCAGGTGATTCCACCGGGACTTGCCAATGCAAATGATTGCACATGATTCCACTCTCCAATGTGTCATTCGGCGCCTGAAACGCTGATTGCACCTGTTTCGAGAAGTGGGCTATGCAAAGCCACTGGAGTGGTCGTTGTGGTTGTTGTCCTGCAGCATGGTGCGTGCCTCATCTCCCTGGTATTTTGCCCAGATTTTGAAAGGGATGTTATTGTTGAGCATTGAAAATCGGAAACAAACAGATTCAACAACCAGAAAACTGGCATTGACCTATGGTACTTTACCAGATTGTGCATGGGAAAATCAATCACTCATAGCCATGAAATCGGTCTCACCGTCTGTTTCAATTACCATTCAGCCAACATCAGATTGTCGTAGACCCCCTTACGTTTCCACATGAAGATCGGTACTTTCTCGTCATCCTGGAGAAATACATATGCTTGCGCAGCCTTTTCAACAGGTAGTATGATCATGATCGATAATGACTCACTCACAAGAAGATGAAATGAAGGCATGCGGCTTGTTGGATCGGGCTGTTGCTGTGAAATGCTTCCAATCTTTGACATCCTTTAACCTCGACATCGTTTAATATCCTTTAACATCATTTGACATTTCAATTACAGCTAAGCCCGGCCTGCATCGGTACATGTCCAAAGCTTGCTTGATGTCAAGCGCAGACAACTGCTTTCGGTTACCCACGAGGTTTTTGGCGCTGGATGGGATGGTGTTGAAATAATAACCTGCCGCTGGACAGCGGGAGGCGTGGGTCACAACTCAGGGCCCAGATGCAAGGCCGTGGCATGAAAAAGATTGAAAAAGGTGATGCTTCAGCAGTGCTGTGGGAAGCAGCTCCTGCGAAAGCCTCACCTTGATGAAGCTTGTGGATGGGCCGGGAATGATTCGCAATGCCAGCCGCTGCTGATTGGTGTGCCAAGCTGAGAGGATAGTATGATGACCACAGTACAGGTCCAACATTGACTTTTTAAGGTTTTTCAACAACTGTTCCCAATACCTTACAAAGGTGGTTGCTATAATTGTGCCACCTTACAACTTTTGGATCCACCCACGGTGGGATAACTGGTTGCGGGACGGTGCCCTTCCCACCATGGCCAGTGGGGTGGCGGGTTGCATCAAGCAACCATCGTTGATTGTGCGATCGGAACTCCTCTGCCGAAAGTAGTGCATAATACTTTCCTGGAACCAAATTGAGCACAGCAAACACACGCAAACTTTGCAAACAAAACTCATGACTAACCACAAATGTGAGCAAACACTTGGATTCGCTTCGACTGCTCCAGTGTTTTTGGCAAGGAACGAAATCATATTCTGCATAGCCCACTTGAGGATCGTTGTTCCCATCGTCCGCAGAACCAATGTAGGACTTGATGGAAGGGGTGTACTGACTTGACCACTTATCTCCACTGTTCTCCCAGAACATCTCCAAATGCGGGCCCTTGCCATAGTATTCTTGCGACCCATCAGCACGTTTCTGCTCGTGATTGATGCCCAAACCTCAGTTACGCCGGCCCGACATTATTAGTAGCAGTGGTCAGAAAAGAGAATAGCAATAATACTTGATAATCAAAACAATAATGGCACCCTGGGCCAAATATGCACACCAATCTGCAACAGCAGCGCCACATAGCGGTACCCTGCGCAACAGCGTCGCCACACCCTCCGCAACACAGGCAGCACTCACCCGAAACATGCTGACACCCGTCCGGCAACAGCAGCGGCGCCCGAAACAGCAGGGGCACCCACCTGAAAAATGTTGGCACCCATCCCGCAACAGCATTTTACCCAAAACAGCAACGGCACCCACCCGAAACATGTTGAAACCTATCTGGCAACAGCAGCTGCGCCCAGCCATAACATGTCTACACCTATCCGGAAACAGAAGCGACACCCAAACAGCATCGGCACCCTTCCAAAACAATCGACACCTAGCCAGAAACAGCAGTGGCACCCACCTGAAACATCTTGACACTTATTTGGTAATGGCAGCGGGACCCAAAACAGCAGCGACACCCACGGAATCATGTTGACGTCACCTCGTCCTATACTTGAAGTGAGAACCCCAATAATTTTGCTATCTGGGGCAAAAGCGTGATATTTATATATCTAAATATAGACATAGACTTTAAAAGAAACGTGAATGTGTGTAAATTGACTTCTCCTCTTGCGAATGCTATTGATATCATTGCTGGCACTACTGCTAGACTACGCCCAGGCAAATGCCACCACCAACAACGGCATCTTCACATGCACATCATACACTGCCAACAGATGCCAACAGCAACGATATCGAGGACCGCCGCAACAACGACCACGGAGGCAATGACGACCAGCACAACAGCCCACACAGAGGGCACTCAGTGAGGGCACTCAGTGAGACATGATTTCAAGAAGCTAAACACACAACAGTCGTTCTCGCCGGAGACACTCTTCCATCACGCCGCCGTTTTGAAACACCATCTGAGCCGAGACTCCATGGCCAATCTCATGTGCAATGTTTCCTTTGTGACTCAAAGTCTTACACCATCCCATGTTGATCTTGTGAAAGCTGTTTGGCCGGCCCAAGTACGCCCAACAGCTTGAAGTGCTGTAGATGCCCGGCTGCATGTAAGGATATGCCTCAAGAACGCTGGCAGTCCAAAAGTTAAAATCGGATCTGACAGCATTCCTCTGAAAAATTGTGACGGCTTTTCTCCATTTGCCGTAGAAAAAGAACTAAGTCCAACAAAATATTGGAAACTTTCGGACCCAAGTCCTAAACTCAACAAAACCTAGGATTTTCCTCGGGCATTCTCCAAGATTTTGACATACTTCATGGTGCACAACTGACGGCCATGGTTGACTCCATGCAATGACGTCTCGGAGATGAGTTTTAAACTCTATAAGCCGCGGCCTGTTCACACGCTGGACAGCTTTACAACTGGAGCTCGATATGAAACAAATCGGGCCATCGCATCACCAAGTTTCTGCATTTTCATCCTCGATCACAGCAATGCAGGTGTGCATGCGCCACTCCGATGCAGCAGCACGAAAAGCCTCTTTGCGAACATCATCGACATTCGTTTCCACATCAAACTTGTAGCGGACGATGACATACCTCACCCAATTCCGCTGGAGCAAGAATGGGAAGCATGGCATGAACCTAGGAGATTCTGGAAGCAGTTTCGGCCTGACCAATTTTGGGATATTTTGGGGGGCTCAGTTGACCTGTCATGAACTATCGAACATCATCCCCGGATGTAGCACCAGAGGATAAATATCCAGGGCTTCCTTCGAACAATTGTAATTTTCTATTGTTATAGTAGTTTACCGGAGGGTATATCTACCTAGCTATCTCGCTCTCTGTCTCTTGTCAAGATCCGGGGCAGGCGAACACTCTCTCTCTCTCTTTCTCTCTCTCTCTCTCTCTCTCTCTCTCTTTCTTTCTCTCTCTTGTTTTCGTCAATCGTCCTGCTGATGCGCTCACAAGATATCCAGCTACCGAAATGTAGAAACTTAGGCTGCCGAGTGATTGCTTACACTATTCTCATCCCTGATCGCATCAAGGACCATCAGTAAAGAAGTAAAGAGGAGAGAAGCCATCAAGAGGATTGTGAGCCGTGGGGAAACCCTGGGCACATTGTCAAGATCCTTTTTCACAAGTTTTGCAACATTTGGTGTTGAAACATGCCGACAAGAGTTCATTATCATCGATGTGATGGGAACATGTGAAATGCTAGTGCTGCTCGTGATTTCTTGCGAGTTGCTCCTGCCATTGCGTGGGCATTCCATCTGGAGCCACAGTGGTGCGTTCAATCCAAGGCCTTGCACCAGCACATCCATCGTCATCGTCGCATGGCCTTGCCAGCAGTTGAATCAACAAGAATCATGGTTGACGTGTGAATTCAAGGATTCAATGGCCGTATGCTGTTCTATGATGCTTATTTTTTCAAAGCAGCATGCAGCTCAAGAATGGCCGCATGTCTGCAGCAGAGTGAGCTATCAAAAAATGAAAAAGTAATCAAACATGATAAATGTTGCATCGAAAAGAAATTTGAAACATCAACAAATGTTAATCCCAAATATGCTGTCCGGAGCAGGCCAAACGTCAGGCCCGGGCCAAGTTAAATTTTCGTGTCTCATCATCAAACGAAATACATTTTCTGGATTTGGGTAATGTGTTTTGATATTACGTGGTATTCGCAACGTTTTGGAGATGGAACCTTGCATTCAGTCATGCATTTGCAGGCTGTGGGACTGGAACCCTCCACCTTGCATGGAAATTACAACGTTTTGGAGCTGGAACCTTGCATTTAAAACGGTATTTTGCAACATTTCGGGACTGGAATTGCTTGGGATTCAAAACGTTTAGAAGCTGGAACCTTGCATTTGGCCTGGACTTTGCACGCTTTGATTTTCGATTGATGCTATTGGCTCGGGGGGGCTGGGGCCTGCACGATGATGATGATGATGATGATGATGATGATGATGATGAAAATGATGACGATAATGATGACGATGACGATGACGTTGACGATGACGATGACGATGACGGTGACGATGACGATGACGTTGACGTTGACGTTGACCATGACGTTGACGATGACGATGACGATGACGATGACGATGACGATGACGATGACGATGACGATGACGATGACGATGACGATGACGATGACGATGACGATGACGTTGACGATGACGATGACGATGACGATGACGATGACGATGACGATGATGATGATGATGATGATGATGATGATGATGATGATGATGATGATGATGATGATGATGATGATGATGATTGTGATCATCATCATGCAACAGCATGAATGACAGCAGTGCTGGCAGAAAGACTATAGTAGCAATAGCAATTAGAATGCCCGCGGTAGCAAGAGGAGGAGGTCAAACTTGGGAGGATATAGACCATGAACAGAATGTAAACCTCTCGTTCTCTCGTTTCCTGCCTTCCTTCACAGCTTCCTTCCTTTCTGCCTTCCTTCATTCCTTCCTTCCTGCCTAGCATGCTTCCTTCCTTACCCTTCCTTACCCTCCTTCTTTCAATTTGATTGATTAACATTTTAAGTTTTTTGTTGATGATTAGAGTTTTTTGACGAGTTCAGTTTTGTTTGATGATTCAAGCTTTCCTTTGATTATTTTGAACTTTTTTGATGGTCCTCCCGCAGCAGCACCCTGATGTTGATATGATACTTTCTGATTGCTGCAAGATCGTCATCTCATCCCTATATAGCTATGTGATACATGATGACACATGATACCAAAATGGTCGTAAAATCTAGAATGGTCACATGATAGTTCATCATATAATTCATGGTTGATCGTGATTATCGATGCTTAATCATGGATTAAGCAACGCTTAAGTGCTGTGGAGTGGGCCCAGTTGGCCAAGAAACCTGTCATAGACAGGGTCTTCGATTCCCGACGCGGCACGCTCCTTTTGGACCTTTTCCTCCTCAGCCTGGAACTTCTGCAACAGATCTGGTGGAATCTCTCCATCTTCCTCCTAGGAGGGTCTGGTGATTTTTGGTGGGCTCCGTAATAGAAGTGCCCTTGGGATTGTGGACCAGCATGCCGATGTTGACACACATTGACAGACAGAGCGCTAGGCAATGCATAGAAAGAACAGCTGTACCACAACCGTACCGTACCAGAGCATCTAAATCACTGTCTTCTGTTTCTGTGCGCTCCAAGGATTGTCCTCCGCAAACTTTTCTGTCAGGAGTCTTTGACAAGAAACAATTGCCTCATCTTAATCCTACTGCTCCCTCATCTGTGTACAAGTCATCTAGTGATCTCTGGCTGTCTTCGCAGGTGCAAAAACCAGAGTCACACGAGTCACACATGTGCGGTGTGTCATGGTACTGATTACACGTCCTTAGCGTCACGGTTTCCGACACACTTAGCGGAGCCAGTTTGGACAGGCAGTGATTAGGGGTCTGCTCCAAGCACGTCTCTGCCTTTGATCACTCTCCTACCTCCAATCCTTCTAGCGATTGATCTTCACAGTGGGAAATGCCAAAAGCCCAACTCAAAAGTCTGAAGCGCTGAATTTTACACCAAAGCTAGGCTTGAAAGAGAGACAGTGCTCCTGCTCTTCAGTTATGTCCTTTCCACTGACAATGGAATCCACATAGATAGTGTTGCCAACATGCCTCAAATTTGCAAATGCATTAATCCACGAAAATGGGAATTGCAAAGACTTGCACCAAAATCCTCTGAGCAAATTGGCTCAATTCTAGCCATGTGGCAACATCTGCAAGTGCTCGGGCACAGATCCTCCTGAAACAAAGGGGCCAATCCATCGGTAGGCGCGCAAAGGGCATTCCATGTCGGTCGTGGGGAGCTGCTTTGAAAGTGGCAGCAGAAGACCTTGACTTCGCGGGGCCGCAAAACTCCACACGTCTTTGTTGAGGAGCGAGGCACCACAGCGGCATTCTTCACCTACCAAGCCAAAGAGGTCCAAGCCAGCACCGATGCAAAATTCGAAGCAAAGATCTGGCGTCATGTCGTGATTCATTTGCAAGCGATAAAACCTCAGCATCTGAAGCAGCTTTGGGTAGCTGTGGGCACTCTGGAGGAGCAGCTCAACCAAAATGCAGATTCACTTTTGGATTTCAACTCAACCCGTTCCCAAGTGAAAATCCCGTGTCATAAGACCTTGACTGTGTGTCACCAGGCTTCAGCACCGCTTCCAAGGAACGGCAGGCCGCTGCGGCATGTTTCATCCTTGGTCCAATCTCGACATTTAAAATCTGCTGCCTCCTCTGCTGTGTTGGTCTCGTCTTCCTCTCCTGGCAAGTCCCGGGTCTGGGGCCCCCAGTGACCCATTCCGACTTGGATTCTCTACCTGACTCCCGCCTAGTGGAAAGCACCCGATCAATTCAAACTCGCTGTCCGCTATTTCTCCCCATTCCACGTCTTCATCTTAGCGGGCAAGCGGTTCAAAGCAGCAAATGATCTGTGGGGAATCATGCGGAAATGTCAGAAAAACTTAAGTTGAAAAGATGCAAGCGCATGCAAGAGCGAACTTCAACCCCAAACCCAGGAATGCGAAACAAGCCGAGGTAGATTGCCAACAGCGGCTGGTGTAATAAGATGCGGTGTTCTGTGGCAACGCTGTTGGCTATTACTGACTGGAACAAGCAAAATACTAATGCTACTCTACATCGATTTACATAGCCACACGATAAGCTACTTTGAGGATTGATTGGAGGGTGGCATAGAGAATTTACTCTCTCCATCGAGTTGCTGTGTGAGCACCTGTCCCACTATGGGCAGAACGTATCTGCCATGGGCCATGAAGCATAGCTGCGAAGGACCACACTGGCTTCTGGTGCATTCTGTTAAACCGCATTCGCCTAGAGACAATCAACTAACTTGATCATGGCACACCTCCCCATTGACTCATGCGCACCTTTAACTTGAGGTTCTCCCATAGATTTGCCAGCCGCTGCGTTTGTCAGGACAGATTGTTCATCAAAGCAGTCCACGGAATGGCTTTGAGCTGTGCAAACATTTGTTTGTCTCCAGCTTTGCGGTTCGGAGTCTCGTGGATTTTTCTGCAATCAGGAGGCTGCGATCGGCAAATGCTTTTATTTGTTTCATGCTAGTATCCTCAAGAAGAAATCAAATTTGTCGGTGATCCACTAGCGATTGGAAGACAGGAGGTTTGCTTAGAACCGATCACTGAGTGCCAAAAAACCTTGGCCACATGCAGCAACTTGAAAACTGCAGTGGCTTAACAGTTAGTTTAACATTGAGGTCTTTTCTTGGGGCTGAAAACGTGGACAGTTGCTGCATGTTGCTGGTGCCTGGCCATAATGGATTTTCAGAAAAGAGACACACCTCAACGGCCTCATTGGCGTACAAGATTCCCTCACCCCAGAATGCTGTAACCCTGGTTCCCGGAACCCTGGCCAAAACTCTGGCACCCCTTTTCCCCGCGCTGGGTTTTCGGGTTCCCGCAACCCTGAACCGGAACCCTGGGTTCCCGGGAACCCTGCCGGAATCCTGGGTTCCCGAACCCTGGGTTTCCGAAATCCTGTCCTGGTTCCCGGAACCCTGGGTTTCCGAAAGCCTGGTTCTGGAACTCTGAGTTATCTTGGTTCCCGGAACCTTGGATTCCCGGAACCAGCAGTGCCCCCGATCACCCGCTATATGGGCTGAGGCCCCAAAGCATTCTGCTGTTTGAGAAAAATGACATTCCAAGATTCAAGAAGCAAAGTTTTGTTTGGGTAACTAATTTGTAACGATTTGACAGTACGAGAAAGTACGGTTTATCATTGCTCTGTTCAAGCCCAGACCAATCTGGCAAATCTCACTCAGCGAATAAGAATTCTGCGAAAACAGTGTCAAATATGAGAAGACCGTGCAACTAGAAAACAATCGGAGAAGCAAAAACCTCCTGAGCACGGCTCAGCACACAGCAGAAACTGCAGAGAAACAACTTCACTTCTCGGAACTTTGACCCATTTTTGGACTACAAAAAAACTCGCAGCGTCGGTTGCTGAGCTCCAGCCATCGAGCTTGGTCCAAAGAAAGTACAATGGCATACGCCAGGGATACCCGTAACCCTGGAACCATCCCACCGAGTTTTAGCAAATTAAAGTGTGAAAAAATGTTCGGCCTTGAAGAGCGTTTCTACGCAAGTGCCATTCTTCAAGGATCAAATCATAACATGGGACGAAGGGAAAACCGAAATGGCTGTGGGTCAAAACCCCGTACCCCTGGTTCCCCTATCATTGGCCATTGTTTCCCTGATTATTGGTGGTCATTATCCCCTATTATTGGTTGGTTAATATTGACCCATAGCCAAATATGTTTCTTCCATCCGCATCCGGAAACGCTTGCTTTCAGGTGAGGCACCGGGATCATCGTTTCCATCACAGTCGCTGCACCCCGGAGGGCAAGATACCACTCCACAATGGCAGCGCCTCCACAGGAGGCGCGGAGCAGCGGTTAGTCGACTCTTCGTTTTTCCACAGTGGGATATGGCCCTGGGATGTCCCAGGTACCGAAAATCGGGGCCTAACAAATTGAGATTTACACAAAAGTTGATGAGGGTTCATGATGTTTACATACAAGTCTACAAAAACAAATATTTAGGATATAGTTTCCCGGTGTAATCACTCCTTCGTGGCATCACGATCGCACACCGGAGCCCAGGTCTGCAGCTCTTCATTCGATCGAATGGACAGCAACAAAAACGACAACACCGACCACCAGCGGTGCAACAATCACTGAGCCCGCTCATCCACAACATCTCTTCGCAAAGCAGCTCCCAGATTCTTGACACCATGCTTTCGAATGTAGGTTTCAAAGGAAATAATATGGGTTTGCACATATTTGCACCCTCCTACAGATGCCCACAATTGACAATGTAGATCCACCCCTCATCCTGAATTTAGCTCCTTTTCCTGCCTTCCTTTTGCCAGGTTCACCTGTTTGACATGCTACGGGCGTCCACTAGCATCCTACCTACGAGCATGAGCAGCGGCATTGAAGCAATACTTTTAGGATCTTTTAGGCGGAAGCTTCAACAGCACAGCTTTCACCAGCTCAAGATCCAATCATTGACCCAAAGGAGTGCAAGGCAGAAGCAGAACCTGCCTACGAACAACTGGGAAAGCAAAGAACTGAACACACTCTCAGGAAATGCCAACCATTCACAGGACTAATTCGTTTCGCTGCACCTCATTGAAGATCAATAACCGCAGCGATCGACCAAATTATTTCACACAAGAGTGCATCAATTCGTTGAGCGCATCAATCTGTCCAATCCAGGACAGCTAAGGGCATGGACCTGCCATTGCCTCAAACATTGTTGCTTTAGACGCAAAAAGTCCTTTTAAAGAAGTTGCCCATGTCGCCACGGTTCTACGTAACTCTGTGCCATCCATGTAGCATCCATGTAGCATGTTAAGGTCTCGTTTGCTAAGAGACTTCACCAAATCACTCCACCAACCAAGAACGGTCACCCCAAAGAATCAAACAGCAGTGGATCCTCATGTCCCTGGTTTCCCCGCCCCAAGCTTTACTGGTACTCCGTCAATTCCTTAACTTTCCGTCTTGGAACCTCCTCCAAAAGCCCAAAGACTTTGACTTCTCATAAACTCAAAGTGCTGTTCAAGTCCAGACCTTCGATCTCTAGTTGGCGTGGTTCCCGTGTAAGATCTGGATTGGATCTTAGAGTCCCCTAACTTCCTTTCTTGATCAATGAAACCATCCTTGCGAAACGCTTTCGCAGTAATCTGTCTTCAAAAGAAATGTTATTGTGTTCTACAGGCCTCTTCAAAGCTTCCTAGCGCTGAAACCAATGTCTGATCTAGACATCAACTACCCTGTGGTCATTCAAAGGAATGCAGCTCTGACAGGTAAATGCACATGCTCCCAATTGTCCCTATATGTCCCTATCAATCAATGCCTCAGGCCTAGAGAGCAACAAAGCAAAATCGAGGTCCTATCGCACCATTCCAATCTAATCAACACCCATCGCGCGTGCTTCAATCACTCCAACTCCCTCAAAGCAAATGTCCGAATCAAACGATACGCTCCAGAAGATGTCAAGGCTGAGCCAAATGCAAGCCCAAAGTGCAGGCCATCCTTAACAGAAATCCAACTACGAGCGTTTTGGACCGCAACAACTATACGCTACGACGCTATTTGACTCTATTGGAGCTGCAACTACCGCGTCTGTTGGCACCAGACTCACCTTCCAATTCATACTCATGCAGGCACTTAAGTTCTACTCATGATGCCCTCTATTCAAACCCTGTATGGTTATTTCTTGCCCTTATGTCCCTGTGGGTAATTTGTGTGCATGCTGCCTCCTCTGGATGTGGTGGCCATTTCTCGTGTTTCCTCCCCGAGTCAAGCCCCAAACAAGCGGATGGAAGCACGGGCACAATGATGGAACTAATATAAATTAAAAGCAAAACACGAACACCGAAATCCCAGGAAAACATCCAGAAAACTACAACCAACACACCACGCCACCAAAACACCAGCCTGAGAACACCACCAAAACACTGCCAGCGCAAACATGAAGGATGCTAGTTATCGCTAGTTATGGGCAGCTGGATCTGCTCTCATGAGAACTTGTGCTAGGCTCATCACAGCCCTTCCGATGGCGAAGCTCTAGAAGGAGCGAAAAGAAATTGCAGCGGCCATCAATAGAGCAATGCTTTCATGAGGCATGCGCAGTTTCGCCATTTGAATGCTTACACTTGGCATCACTTTGCAAAATGAAGCTAAATCTTTGAAACAACGTGCCCAACACGACATTGCCATGGTACCACGCTGGAGCACCTAGGTGTTCCCACTTCTTTCGGGCCCAGCCTGTACCTCCGGGGCTTTCTCAAATGTTCGCAGCGGAAATCCTCAAGCTCTTCAGCAGCAAGAGAATAGCACTTCACCTGGCACAGCGTTCCGTTTCTAGTTCCTGTGACCTCTCTTCAGCACAGCATCGAGGTCAAGTCCAACTGTTTTGACGAACGCATCGTAGCGGGAGTTCCAGTCACCTGCAAGCCTCTAAAGCTCGCTGCTCGAGAGCTGGGAAGGGATTTGAGAGTGGCACGCGCTGTCCCAGTTGCGCACTGTCTCACTTGCATCGGGGGCGCACGCTGTCTCAGTTGCATGACTCAAGTGGCATGCGCTGTCTCAGTTGCACGTGCCAGCGGGGGAGGGGGATTGGATAACTTAAATGGCCCGTGCTGTCGCAGCTGCACACAATGGCAATGACTCAAGTGGCGCGCACCGTCTAAGCGGCATGGAATGTCCAGAGTGGGGGGCATCTGAGGTGACCAGCCCTATTCACCATGAATGGCGGTACATCCCACCGTCCCCAACAGGCACGTTTCCGAGGTTGGCGTCATTGAATTGCAGGTTTTTCTTCATCGCGTTGTTCTGACTCGGCTCGAGAATCGTAGTGCCGGACAAGGTGGAGGCAGAAGTTTCCAGAATCAAGAGCCTATGTAGGAAGAGAAAGTTGGTTGAGGTGAGGTGATGGTGTTGATGGTTGATGATTCATTGGTTGATTGGTTCACTGATTGATTGGTTCATTGATTGGTCGATTGATTGATTGGTCGATTGATTGATTGCTTGCTTGATTGGTTCATTGATTGATAGATTGATTAATTGATTGGTTGATTAATTGATCGATTCACTGATTGATTGATTGATTGATTGATTGATTGATTGATTGATTGATTGATTGATTGGATTTTCTCTGCCCTCTGTTGTGTTTTCACATACCTGCTACAACTTTCCATACTCCAAAGGCCATTTTCCAAAGTTCCTTCGGCTTCCTTCGATCGTTGCCGTTTCAACGTTTGCGATCCAATGGTGGCGCTGCGCTGCGCCGGCGCGCTTGGAAGCGCAGGCGCGGCTGGGCACTGCCGCTTAGAGACGCGTTGCCGCGGCGCTGATTCGCTTAGCAGGTGCTGATTGGCGCTGGATGGCGCTGGATGGCGCTGGTTAGGGGCTCAAAGGTTTGTTGGCGGAAGCACTTTTCGCCGCTCTTGTCATATCTATTCATATCAATGCTTCAGTCCGGCAAGGTCTTGCCTGGCTTCTCCAGACTCTCCCAGCTCCATGTCCCAGCGCACCTCGCGCTTTTGAAACGCTGGCATTATACCACGCCAACGCCTGCCGCTGAACCACAAGGGCCCCACACTGGTCCGACTACAGAACTTCCACCGACACATGGCCGCTCACACATTGGCCTCATACCAGACTTTGCTTCTTGAACACTTGATACATTCCTCGCTTGCATGCTCTTCTATTTCCTTCCATTTTGAACCCGTTGAAAATATTCTGAACAGTCTGAAAATTAAAGTTTACAGTTATTCTATTATGGCGTTTTTCCTCTTTGTACCCATTGAAACTATGATTAAAACCATCAATCTTTTGACATCGCCTTTACATGTCAAACCTCCCTTGTGACGTTGTTTTCCGCTGCAGGGCCTATACTTGCTTTGTTTCAAGAGCATTGACCTTATTCGTGAAAATGTTGAATGAGTTTTCAATCAATGGATTTAAACTCTATTTAATGTAGATTATTGAAGTATTCTGAATAATCAATTGATTTTCATTCATTAATTTAATCCATTGAGTAAAATCTTCTTGGCCGTCGTCCAACAGCTCCCCAAGGAGCCGTTGCCGCCAGCGCACTGATCATAGACTTCGGCGGCGACAAATGCAATCCGTTTTCTCATGCAGTTCAAAGGCCATAAATGGCCATGGCAAGTCAGCATCTGACATGCATGAATCAAAGGGACTTTACAGCTTCAACATTTGTGTATTCCATGGTATTCCACTCCGCATTCTGCGTTAGGTGCATTGAATTCAGGGTATTTCAAAAAAAAATAACCATTAAAAAATGTGATGATGACCAATAATTGCATCTATTAAAACAAATCTCTACAAATAGAAAGATTGTTTCATTTAGACCCCGAATTGTCATCGGGTTTATCATGGAACCCAGGTCCACGCAGGTGCCTAGATCCGGGACATACACGATGGCAAGTCTCAAATGGCCCAGCCACCCAAGAGACGGGAACTTCCTTGGGACGGAGAATCTCAATGTGGCGGGCAAGAGAATTCAGTTCTAGTCCCAAATTTGATTTTGAATCACAAGCTACTTGTTGTGAAAATGCTGAAAATTCATAATATGGACTATGAACCATTCTGGCGCTGTGTTTCAGAAGAATGTGCAGTTTCAGCCAAAAATTAGTCAGCAAATCCCGCAGATTGAAAAAAGAAACGAAGGCTGGAGACCAAACGACCATATTGATACAATGAGCTCGAGGCGATACATTGAATCACGATAAATCAATGTGGTCATAGGTTGCTCCCAGCCATCCTCTGCATCCAGGTGTCAAAGTCTTTGCTTTGCTTGGAGCGGGAACGGTACCTGCAGGCAAACAAGGAGGAATTATCCAACAGGGAAACGGGTGTTCAACGATCTGAACCCTTGTCTCTAAAATGTCTTGAACATTTCAAACAATGCCAAGACACTGAATGAAAGCATTGCCCCCGGTCTTCCGGCAGTCTTCACTTGTCGAGCAGTTCCCAGAAAAATCTCCATCTCCTGAACACAAAGCAGAAGTCAATTGAATTTGACATAACCATGTCCCATAGCCATCCAAATATTGTGATGCATGAATGGGTCCGCAGAACCATCAACCAGAAATGCACGAGTCATGCATGTTCACCCCTGTTCGCTGGACCAACTATTTCTGTTCGCTTGCTTCGACAGCTCCTGCTGA
>VSDK01020215.1:627-14964 GCA_009767595.1 Symbiodinium kawagutii | reverse complement strand
GAGGATGTTTGCCTCGGCCCGAAAAACTCAGGGTTTTTGCATCGGCGCGGCAAGTCGCTGTACCGCAAATCGCTGAATTGCTGAGGCGAAAAGAATTTGGAGCACACGAAAAAATGCTTATATAATCATCATCGATTTTTTGAATCCTAATTTTGACATGCATCCGTAGAGAAAAGTCCGCCTGATGCCTGCTACAGCTGTGGCAGCCAAAGAGCAAATTTCATCCTCTCAGGCTGGCAGAATGGACGGCCCGGTCGGTATATCAACAAGAAAGGCTGCAGAAAGCTATCTGGGTTAAGAAAATTCTCCATGGGGCGCACTGGCTGAATTTGGTTTTTTGTTGTTTTAGTTTCTGGCGAACGTACCATCAGCAGTGACAAAACACTGCAGTGGCGGGGCGATGTTCAATTCTTAAAGGACCGAAAGCAGGACTTGAAGGGGTCACGTGTTTCATGTTTTTTGGTTTCATGTGGTTTCATTTCCTTTCATGCGCGAAAACTGCACTCTGGTGATGTGAGAACATGAAAAATGTGGAGGTAATTGATTTTCACCGGGGGAACTGACTCCCAATCCTTTTTGACTTTTGAAAGCACACAGCTCCACATGACAAAAGTTGACACCCACATGGCAGCTCTGGCCACGTACACGGCGAATCGACAAAATTTGTTCCCCAACGATGCAAATTGACAGTTCTTCAGGCACCTGCAAAAAACCCACGCAAATCCACAATCCGCATGACCTGCAAAATCCAAAGACGTGTCGGGCCAGGCAATGTTTTAATCACATGCTGAACAAAGATGCGTGC
This sequence comes from Symbiodinium kawagutii, assembly GCA_009767595.1. Taxonomy (NCBI): domain Eukaryota; class Dinophyceae; order Suessiales; family Symbiodiniaceae; genus Symbiodinium; species Symbiodinium kawagutii. Next base: position 14,159 of record VSDK01020215.1, on the reverse strand, counting down.
TGCGACCAGCCTCACACCCTCGTGTTCTGCCCCGATATCCCGTAATCGCGTCGTACTTTGCAAAGGCTCATCTACATGGCCCAATGCACGGGGATGATGGTGATCCAATTGGGAGCAGCCACAACGTAAAAGTCCAAAGGCAATGATCTTGATTCCCGTGTTTTGCTCGCGTTGGCTATTGAACTGCTTAATTACGTATTGTCCTGTGTTCCTTCATGACCGTAGTTTCGAACCCGAATGCTCGCAAAACAAAGCCAAGTTTGGCTCGCGGCACCGACGGATTTGCCACCGTTCATTGGAACACTGCAAGTTCGGTTGGAACCGACACACAATTGACACAGAACCCGTCAACAAATACACAATGCACGAAACGCTGTTCTAACACCTGTGTTGCTCATCATGTGATTGAAAGCAAATTTCAACGCATTTACAGATCCCATAGCCAAATATTGTTGTTTGGGAAAAATATGGCACCCGCCCCGGCTGTATGTCTTACGAGCATTTGATCATGCAAAACGTGTACCTCACAAAACTGTTAGGAAATAACTTATTTTTTCGCATCGTCAGTATGAATTTGTCAGACTTTTTGGGCTGAGCAAGTTCGATAGATTGTGGGTGATGTTTCGTGCGCAAAGTGTGTTGAACCATATCGTTGGGCTGATTTGCCGCGGCGTTGGGAACACAAGGGTTATGTCCTGGCAATTCGCATGGTAGCGAAATTTTAGCAATGGTGCGTCGTACAGCTCAGGTTATCCACAACAGGCTTGCCACGGGCCATCCACCAATGGAAAAAACAAGTTTGGGGCCGATATATGTCAGTTTTTGGATTTACAAATTGTGGGAGAGGAAAAAAAAAATCGTTTTCGAATTCTGACACTGCTAGATTCCTTGGTGGTCGCGTTTGCTGATGTTGGCTGGAGTCTGAACGCCAGGCAAAACATGACCTCAACCCACGAAGCAAAACCACAAAGTCACATGAGGATGCGGCAGAAGGATCAAAACATAAGGTTTCGGTCACTACATGGTTGGGTTGCACTACTGCGCTTCTTTGGATGTGAATTCTCATCCTCAAGCCGTTTCTTCTCCATTTTACGTTCCGAAGGGGCCACTGTGTGAACGGAAATTTCCGGTGAGGCACCGGCTTGCATTTTTTCCGGTTGGCCTCATTCCAGCTTCTACTGTATCTTTGGATGCGGTCACGGTACTATTCACCGAGCAACGTTGGTGCACATGGACGTTCGGTTTCGGAACTTGTTTCTTGGGCTAGTCGTATTTTTTGGGCACACAAAACAGTCACAATGTTGGCGTTGACTTTTGTGGTAAATTTGGAGCATGGGAATGTAAGTTTTGTAGCAATACATGGTGTAAAATTGACGTTGATCAGTGCCTACCATATCATTTGCAGGTGGGTGAGCAGCAATTGGCCAAATTTTTTCAATAGGGCGTCGATGGCAAGGGCATGACAAGTGGCCCACAGCGAATTTGGACGTCTACATTCGAAGACTTTCTTCGCTACAATGACAATCGCTGACACTAACTAAAGTGGACAAACCGATATTGTTGGACATTACCAATACCAACACCAACTTACATTAGGTGGGACTAGTTGACACTGGTAAACACGAGTGGGCACGAGTGGACACTAGTTGACACTAGTCGACACTAGCCTGGAGTAAGTTCCACAAAATGTCATTAAGTAATATTGATTCACCTTAATTAAGAATCTACAAGACAACCAAACTTAACACAAATATCATGCGCCATGTTGAAGCTAAGGGTTCTGGCACTTGACGCAACTGTCGAGTGCGAAATGCATTCTCTAGTGAGGTGAAAATACTTCATCATTTAGTAGCATGCATCGGCGTTTTTTTGCCCGTCCGAGTTACTTCGATTCAAAAAGGACATTGGGGTAAGGAACCATGAAAATTCACATATCAAATCAGGACAAAACTGTACAAAATGTTGCTCCAAACTTTGCCGGAATTGCCTGTGCCCATGGTTCCTGAAAATGCATGTGCGCAATGCATTCAAATTGTCATCCCACCGTTTCGATGGTGCCACTCCCAATCTGCAAGCCGAGAATTCGGCGCGTTAGCAATTATCACGCAAAAATCCGGTAAATTTCATGGGCCCTATGGTACACCTCGCGAATCTGCATAGCATGTTCCACTTTTGTGGTCATACGTCTCATGGTTGCAAACCACTGTTGCGAAGGGAGCCTGACAACATTACGAAACCATTTTGCGTTGCACTTTGGCTTTGTGACTTTGCGCCTGCATGTCCGGGGGGGCAGCCCATTTAAGGCGCAGTCAAGGTGACACAAAACTAGATCGACGGCAGGCAGTATGCCACGAAATTATCCCTCATACACTGCCAAAATCCAACGTCTGCGGCTATTTGTTCCCAACTTCCCAATTCGCAAAAATGAATAAAAAATTTAAGCTGCGGTCCCGTGCAGGATAAGGCCGGCCCATTCGCCTACGAGCAGGAGGCTGCCAGTTTAATACATAAACAACCCATCGATCAAACAGCAAGCGTGCCACATAACCGCTGAATGTCCAATATTGACGAAACGAAAACGCAACCCAGTCAGTTATCCCAGACAATTATCCCAGACAACTCCACGAAAACGCGCGCTCTCGCGTTCCAGAAGTGCAGAATTTCATGATAAGGGTCATCCTGGTCCGAGGCCCAACAATCGAAAACACCAATTTCATGAATTCGACTTTTAAGCCCCTTAGGTCCTGTTGTTGGACTGCTCTGGACCCTGCTCCGCAACAAGCAACCGAGCTGACAACGGACCGGGAAAAACGAAACCCTGCAGAGATGGACACATTTTTACTCCGTAGAATAGGTCGCTTTGCAACGAATGTTCTGGCCGCTTGTTTTTCAGGTGGTACCGAACACATTTTGGTTTTGTCCCTTCGATCCAATGTTTCCAGTTGGGACTTGGTCACGCGCTGTGTTGCCAATCCGAACAATAATGTAAGAGAAATAACGGTGTGAAACAGTTCCAAGCGCAATTTCAAACCAACACGTTGGTTTGTCACTATCAAACCATTTTGATGAAATTTCATCCACGCAACCCAGCAAAAGTGTTCCAGGTCACTAGGATTTTTTTTTGGCACACAAAATTGTTGTGTTAAAATCAACAAGTACGCCCAACGTATATGAGTTAGCGGTTGCCAATTTGAAACGAAAATAAACAAAAAAAAAATCAACCTACCTGATGAGTGTGAGCGGTTCCAATTATCCAATTTCCAAACCACTCGGCCTTACTTTTCGTTTCCACTTGCGCATGGCGTCTTCCAGGCCTGCATTGAAAAACACGGGCCTCATCTCATCCCCTCGTTTCACTCCACGCACGCTATCGAAAACAACGTCACTTGCACGAATTTGACCGCCTTGCTGTGTTAATCAATTTCGTGGAAGCTGCACGTATATTGTTGGGACATTTTACATTTCCAAGGCATCAAATAAAGCAGCATGCTCAATGGTGTCAAGCTGGGTCAGCGGAGCGCCGGGTAGCGGAGCACCAGTGCTTGAAATCGGGCTACGCCGCTGTCAGTAGAGCAAACTCACAAGTGAAAGGATTCACACACCAACATTGCACACCAGCGAGATAATCCCAAAGTTGTCGGTTCAAAAACTTGGGAAAAATATGACAACTATAAGGCGGCCAGGACAGTGTCAGAGTCCAAGGAATACAAATCGAGTTAGCAAGATCTCAAGTCAAATCAAAGGTAATGTGAATTTCAATGAAAACATGGAAGCCGAGCCGCCTGACCGGACAAAGAAGCAGCAGCACGATTGAAGGCCCCTTATGGAAAAATTGTTGTTCAACCAGTCTTCCCAAGCCAGCCTTCTGCGCCAGCATCCGGCAAGCAGACAGGACATAGTGAGATCAACAAAATTGATATGGACCCAGCATGACCCAGCAACGGTGCAAACATTGGAAGATACAGCTGTGGAACCTGAGAACTCCCAAGCACATGAGGACCTCAACAGATGTTTGTCCGTGTTAGAATCTCGGTGACCTCGCCCCTCACATGGAAGAGAGGAGGAGGATGCGGACAAATCAGAGGTCGTCATTCGAAGCTTTGGCGACAAAGAAATTGACAAGGTGGAAGTCATGGTCACGGAATGGATGATTGCAATCAATGGCTACCAGGGCCCAAGCTGTTCAAAACTCTCCTACGCTTGCGCTGGCACAGCCCGACTCCCCCGCCCAAGCTATGAAATTCATCCGTGGACAAAAAAAATATAAACACGCAGATCCATAACTTTTGGGCGTTCGATAGTCGGAGCAATCACGAAAGATGCGTTGCAAGGCTTGCGGCAAATTGAAAAACTCCTTGATTGAATTGCGGGCGTTCATGCCAAAACGTGTGATCCTGTCCTGGAAAATGTTCAAGGCTGTGATCCGGTCGGAGGGAAAGGCGACGCCTGTAGCACATATTCATGACAGATGCGACCTCAGGTGGGAAAAGGAGGAGCTGGTGGGACAGGAGGTTCGAGATGGTTCAGATCGGTCCTTCACCGACTTGGAGTGACGGCACCTGTGGCCCGAAAATGGTGTTCACAGAAAGTTTGTTGCTTGCAATGGCACAGTGCCTCAGCTGAAAACAACGCATGCTGCACACCATGAATCACCACAAGCATTTTTCAATGCATGATGTCAAGGTTTGCTGTCATGGGGATGGGACACGGATGTTTGATTTCGGTTGTGCCTCTTTCGGCGCAGCCGGTTGCAAACTCATTGGTGTGCATGTCATATCGAAAAATTAGCGATTATAGACTAATCCCTCCATGGTATGAAACCTTGCATGACTGGAATGACTGATTACGATTTTTCACCATTACTTCTGGTACGGCAACACGGTCCCAGAAAACATTGCAACAACATTGGAAATGGGCAATCGTTGGGTGCGTCGTTTGCTGAATTGGTTTCGGGAAAGTCGTCGCCGCATTGGTCAACTCCGGCATATTTGCTCTTCGGATTTTGTTGATTATTGCCGGTTCCGCCAACTTACCACATGGGAAACTTTGGCCATCGATGCTGGGTTTTGCCTTCAGCCCATGGGTGACTTTTGAGCCTTTTGCCGGCCACAACTGTCAATTGACTGACACGTTTCACCTCCATTTTCCTGCGCCAAAAGGGGGTGCCGACAGGCATGCGAGATTGAAAGTTGAAAGTATAACGTGCCGGCCCTTTTCATCGAAAATTGTTGTTTTGTTGGCCCAGTCCCGATTGTCGGTGGGGACTCCCATGTTTGGTTGGGCGAAATCTTGACATAACTGCGGCGTGCCTATTCTTTGCCCGTTGGATTGGATGACGGGTGCGTCCTTTGCAATGTAATTCCGGAATTACCTCGGCACAAGAACGTGCTTCGGCAACATCACCACAAACATTGGACACCCAAATTTGCTGCAAACCGATTTCCTCATCCTTTCAATTACACAGTTTGCACTGGTTTGTGGAAATCCCGCACTTGCCCTGGGAAAACATGGAACTACTTCGGTTGATGTTGCACATGAGCGGAGGGAAACGTTGAGTTGTTGAGTTGAGGCCTGTATGCCACATCGGGAAGCCCATTTTGGGCCGAGGCGTGAAACAATCATTATAGACACACAGTACTGTTCCAAAGCAAACGTCACAAATTCATCGCAACTGTAAGGAATCCCTATGGGCGAGCATTGCCCTTGGAGGTGCCTTTTGGGAATCCCCTCATTCCCTGACCAAGTCGAGCAATGAGATCCTCTGATTTTTGGACAAAATTTTCACTTGCTCACTGTCAGAAACTCTTTCCAAGAAACCCATTTTCCATGCCATTCGTGCACCACCTGTGTCCTGGACACGTGGGCAGTGAGCGCAAGTTCTCCCCCCACTTCGACTTTGCACGGTGCCTTTTCCGAAACAACAGTGACTTTGTACGGGATCTGCCAATCATTTTTGAACACACATTTCAAACCATAACACAAGTTTCTGGCTGCTCTGTCCACCGGATTGCGATTTTGGGTTGCCCAAACCACCTTGTCATCATGTTTCAAACCAGCTGTTCTCAACAGGGTCACGGCCAAGTCCCGCTGAAACATGTTCATGAACTCCGCGAAGATCAATCCTTTGCAAACACCTTTGGCATACACTTTTTGGGGGGATGGGCCTTCCACGAAAAAGGCCAACTTATCTTTCAACCACGTCTGGGCTTCGCCCGGGCTTCGCCCAAGGAAGCCAAACCATCCAAGTTTCCAATCACTGCAGTCAAATCTCCTTTGTCGGAGTGTGAACTTGAGGAACCCACGGCTGGCCATTGCTGGTGGGACAACAGGCCAAGTTTGCTTTCAAGGTCTTTCGAAACACCTTCTAATTTGCTAGTTTGCACTTGCAAATTCGTGCACAATTCTTCAAATTTTGCCACCCGGACATCTGTGACATCAATGTGTTTTTCCAAAATGAGAAACCGTTCCTCCACGGCAGTTTTCAAGCCATCATATTTCGCACTCAAAGTCGCAAACCCTTCTTGCAAGTACGTAATGTTGGTGGCCAAAGGCTGCAAATGGGCTTGGAGCAACGCCGAAATTCCACTCAAAGTCATTTTGTTCGTCTGCGCCTTCGACTGGCGGACACGTGGGAACAGTTTCCCCATCACCCATGGGGGCATATCCATTCGGATTCGTCTTGTTCAACAAGGGAGTGAACGGGGAATCTGATTCAAAAGACGTTCTTGGCTTCTTCATCCTTTCCATGTTGGCCCACGGGTCCTCTGAGTTTGGGGTAGGAGACATGCCCGCCATCATACAAGAAGGGAACACAGCGAGCACTTGAGGCACAACAAGGCACCTGAATTCACCTGACGCTTTTCAAAATCTCGAGATACAAAATCTGATGTGTATGGCTTTTGCTGTCCGCAAATATTGTGGATAATTTTTTCGCTTTACTTCGTCAATGAACCAATACGCCTGCGGCAATGCTGAGTCGAGTCGAGTCGAGTCCCTGCAATGCTGAACAAATCCCTTTTCAAAAACTAAATTGTTGCGTGTCCGGAAAAAACGTAAACCTCCGTTTCGCTGATGGTTTGTTTTTTGTTTGCATGGTCGCCAGGGGTCCTTCTTCATCTTGCAGTGAGCTGGCGGCTGCCTTGGCGGACGTTGCGTCAACATTGCCAAAACCATCGCGGTGACGATGTATAACCTCTTTGGCACATGGGAATGCCGGATGGAAAAATTTTTCGCGTGATGGCGAGCAGCTGTGCTCACAAATGGTTCAAACACATTTGTCTCGACGGAAAAAAGTCATGAGTCACGACGGTCAACGAAGAATGTTTGCAAACCACATCCGGGTTTTGTCACGCTCACAAACACGTTTGTGTATATTCAAACATTTCTTTCCATTCCAACCTGACATGCTGCAAGGCAGCGTTCCTTCAAGCGACATGGTTTCCAACGACATGGGCAAACCAAAAGGCGCGATTGCATACATTGGGCGGCCCAATGAAAAAAATTATTGCATAGAAAAAACCCTGCCAGGAAAAATTTCACAATTGGAATCTGCACGTCAAAAAAAACGATATTTCAATTTTGGACCGCTTCTTGGCCCAAGGCCGTGCGGACGCAGTAATCGCACTTGCCGGAATTTTTTGAACAATCCTTTCGTCACGTCAGGTGTTCCGTGTCTTGATGTCGAATCTTATGGGTCGGCGATGCCAAAATCGTCAATTTACTTTAAAAGACAAGGAACCGAACGTGCATTGCGGAAGAAAAACCTTGGAAAGTGAGTGTTTCCCTGGCAACTTCTTCGTTTCGCTTTCCGCCAATTCGAGTCGATGACTGCGGTCCTTTCAAGATGCAAGCAATCCAAAAATCGGTGTTCCGCAAGAGTAAACAAATCCAGCCTCCTTTGGCGAACCATAATGTATGAATCAACCCGCGCGACAACGTGGCCAAATTTGTGTCCATTTGTATGTCCTGATCAGCATGGGGTTTGACAATTTGGCTGACATTGCCTTATGTTTTCAGGCCTGTCCCCCCCATGCGCTGCCAACAGCCGGTTTTCACTGTTCAATTTTGTTGCGTGCCCATGCGCGCTGCACGCCCGCGTTTCAACTATTGGATTTATCAGGGCCCCGGCCTGTACAAACAAGTGGTGGCGCCAAGGAATGGTGTTTCCTGGTGGCGGCCGTGGTGGCAGGCGTGGGGCCCTTGTGCTGCGACACTGCTGGGCTGCAGTCTAGAGTTGGTGTGTCACCGACTGCTGCTTGCGCTGGTGTTTAATCCTGAGATCTGCGCATGGTGTTGTATCAAAGCGCGCCAACCATACAGAAATTGCATTCCCCCCCCGTTGCCCAAACGACGGTGTGGCAAACATAGTGGCAAGTGCATGCATCGCTGGTATAGTGTCGGGCTAAGGAAACCGGAAGGTTTCTGCAGTGACAATCGGAAAAATGATTTTTTCGATGCTATTGTCGGTCTGGGTAAGGTGGACCGCTATCAAGGTGGATCCAAGGAGGCGAATGCCAAAATCCAACATGCTACAACAATGGGCGGGGTGACAAACCAACGGTTTTTGCTTCGCTTTAAGCCGTTCGGCTCAAAGTGAAACCTTCCACCTGAATTACGGTCATTCCAGGACATGGAAGGATGATGCCATCGTTGGCGATCAACATGTCAATACTTCACGAATTTTTGGATAAAATTGTCCCGATGAACATGCCAAGATTACGTCTGATGTACTGCACCCCACCTGGACTGATCGAGAGTGCATCCGCAAAAGTTGATGAAGTCTCTCATCACTGCCATCCTATTTTAAAAAAACGGCACCCTGGTTTCTCTCTGCGACACATTGCAGGATTGAGGTCCCAGAACTACAACGGTTACCACTCTGAGGTTTTCGAAATCCAAAAATGTTGGGTGGCGGATGGATGTGCCAAATCATGTTGTCTACCAGCCAACTGACTAGACCAATTTTGAATGTGGCATTTTTTCCTGAATTGAAGGAATTGACGTTTCATGCGGGCCATGGCCCCGTTCCCACGTTGTTTGCAAAACTTGACATGGATCGAAACATCCGTCGTTGCGTGCTATGAAATTTCAACACGTGTTGTTTTGTCATTGGCAAAATTCCAAGGCCAAATAACACCGTGGGGGAACAATAACCTCAAACACTCTGCCACGCAGCGTGATGCCCACCTCTTTGTTTGTAAAAATTCAACGGTATTGTTGAAATTCACCCACCCAAGTTGCAACCCATGATTGAAATCAGTTTTGCCGCGTTTTATTAATTTTTTTGATTTTTTGCCCGAAATATTTGTGACAGCTATCGCCACAAAGGACTCAACAGCGCCGCGTGTATATTGGCCAATATCGAGGGGTGCAAAAGTCCGCGTTTTTTTTGTTTTTTGTTTCGAACGTTTGGTTTTGTTGTTTGTTTCTTTTGGTGGCGGGGTGCCAGGTTTCCCAACGCCTAATAAAAATGGGGGTACACACCGGTGACTGGCCACCTTCCAGGCACGCCAGCGGTGTTTAGACTTGCGCGCGTGCAATTTCCACGGGCCACGAAATCCATGTTGCGCCGTGCAAAATTTCAGCGCATATGGACTTGATTGCCTTTGCCAAAATTTTGCCGGAAAAACAAAACCATTTTGGCCACTTTTTGTTTACAACGGTGCCTCAAGGTGCATCTTGACGTTGGAAGGGCCCGATGTAACGCATTAGAAACGAAGCACATAGAAAACCGAACCATAAGCAGCTCATCACATTGTGAGAAATATTTGTCCCATCACGAATGTTCCAGCGCGAGCGCTAAAGCGCCAATCTTGGGGACGCGCTGGGGCACATAATTGAGCGGGCACGCATACATCAAGCTTTGGCCGCGCTGTCACCCCCTGTGTTCTGGGCCGGCATCGACTCTCAACCTGGCTGCGCAGCCTAGAAGCACCGGACACTCCATCCTTGATGGTTCGTCAGCTGGATTCGACTGGCTAGACATTCGCTCCAACCACACTTGGCAACGAACTTCTTCTTCAATGAGATAAGAAACTTCCATCAAACAACTCACGAGATGGTTCTGAGAGTAACCTCTGATGAGGCTCCTCCTGACCGGTTCGTTGTCAGTGAAGATGACTGTTCTCTTTGACTTCAGAACGTCTCGCCAGATAGCGGCGGCTAATAAAATGGCGACCATTTCCAACTCAAGGATGACGGTTTCTGCGTCACCTTTTTCCACTAGACACAAGAAGTCTCGGGGGACTTCTTCACTGAAGAAATTGACCAAGGTTCCGTCACTGTTGGCGCAAAGCCCTCCAATTCCTGAATAACCCCCAAGTTCAAACGACGCGTCCACGTATATGTGGACGCGATCAGACAGACCTCTTGGTATCTCTCTGGGTTTATTCTGCGACAAGGCATCACTCAGAGCCGACAAAGCCGACTTGACTTTGTCTGATAGCAGCTTTCTTCCAGATGACACATGGTTGTTCAACTCCTTCAAATGCCTCCTCAGCGACCTCCCAAACAATTGACTGCGGGCAAATTGCAGCCGTCCTCTTGATCTTTCTCCATCCTTCCTGGACTGTTTCCCAGATACTAGGAGGCCATTGATCTCATCAACAAGGGCTTTTCACTGTAGAACCGGTCCAGATTTCGAACGATGGACATCTCCTTGATGCAGATGGCAACGTGTCAGACCGAATTGCTGAGGCATTGCGAAAGAAATTTGGCGCGACCAACATTAGGGAACTGCAAGTCATTGATCCTGACAATAGAGTGTCTAATGTTGCTGCCTTCGATCTTCCCCGGTCCTTCGTACCGCAGCTTCCTTTCAGATGGGAATGGGAGACCAACCATTTCTATGATATCACTTTTTTGCTGCCTGTTGCGGTTACTGATAAACCCTCTGCTGTGGTTCAACTTGTTGAAGACAAATATGACGCCTTTGTCAATACCATTAAACATCACAAAGCTGCTGCCTCCAGAACCAGCACTGTTGCCCCCATTGATGGCAATAAAGGGTCTTACGAGAGAATGAGAGCGAGCATGACTTATCTCCACAGTGAACCTGGTTACACCTCTCCCTATCATTGTATCATTTTCAATGAATTTGCTCCGTGGGTCCTTATTCCTACGCAGGTGTCGTCGCAAGTCCTGGTTGATCTTGTTGAGGCGCTTACGGACCAGCATGACTTTATGGATCATCATCGCTGGATAGGACCGCTTCTACAGCAACCGGTTGTGTCGAGCAAGGCATCATGCAAACAACTTCCGAGGGACCATTTTGGTATTGTCCAGGTCCGCCTCAAGTCACGAACCACAGTCTCGATTAGTCAACCAAGGAAAGAGGCTGGTCGCGTTGTGACCGGCACGTCAAACCAGGTGCAGGTTCTAGTGTATGAGGACGCTGATCTTATCCTCTTTCTTCCTGAACAATGCCCGGTTAGCTTCCTCCTTCCGGATCCTAATACCTTTGTTATTCTTAGGTCAGCTGTTGAAGGGAGAATGGACAGTAGCCAAATCCCCTCACCTCCCCAGGTTGCCCCAACGCCCCCGAAAGCCGCCCCTGGACCGCGAAATAATGCGCAGCTGAATGGTGCCGCGGGGACTGCGATGTCACCACCACCACTGCCCCCTCCCTTGGCCGGTGGAGCTCCGCCACCTGTTGTGATGCCGACCCATCCCCAACAGTATGCTCCTCAGTCTGCTCTGCCACAAAACGATCCCAGCCTAGCACCACCCCAGAACGGTGGGACAAATAACGGCTTAGCTGCTATGCCCCACGGGGGTGAGGGAACTCAAGATTCCGTCGCTCATTCTCCAGGTGTTAGCAGAGGCGAACAGGGAGCTAAAAGGGATGACGGAGGCCAGCAAGGAGATGGGGCGAATAGAGATCGAGGACAACCGACAGGTAATGGTACCCACCGTGCTCATCCCAGCATGCCTGCTGTGGCTTCAGCGCCAGCAAACAGCACTGGCATTGGCCTTACAACCTCCCCCAAAGTTAGCAGTATTGCAGTTGACTCTGCCGGAGGGATGATTGCTCCTGGTGTTAGCCACAACGTTCACTACAACGCTAGCCATCACGAAAACCCTAGTACAGGAGCACACATAGCCCGTACAGATCCGTTAGACAGTAGCAATGGGGAAGCAGGCAAAGCACTCGCCACCGAAATCTCCCCTCATACTAGCGCTCAGTTAGCACAGAGTCGAACTCCGCAAGGAGATGAGATGGAGATTACTCACCTTAACCAGGACCGTAGGGAGGACGCCTACACTCAGCTCCCCCCCAACAGTGCTCTTTCCCAATCGCCCGTGCCCATCATTGACTTTCGATCGCAATCATGTTTAGATGCTATGCTTCATGGGCAACATAAAATCCCGCCCACTGCACCTTGGACGCAACAGGAGCAGCAGTCATCACAGCATGTACCTGATATGGACACTGCCCAGCAAGCGCATGTGCCGAACCGAATCTGTTCTGATCAATGCCAGAGTGGAAACGAACGGGATACAGTGCCGGGGTACGGTGGCAGAACTACTGACTCTGCCCCACCCTTGAGAGTTCCGCTTCGGCGATCGTTGAATAAGTATGCAGAAAGTAAGGCCGCTGCCTGTAGTACTGGAGGTAAAAGAAAGACAATGGAAACGGAGTTTTCTGATCAAGAAAAAGTCCGGAGAGCCACTAATAGGCAAGCGCAGATCCAAACACACCTGTTTCGGCTCACTCGACTTGTGCAAACAGATGATTTCCTAGCCAAACAGGAAGTCAAACAAGATGAACTTCAGAGAGCGGCTGAATTTGCAGTCAATGTTCCGGTCTATGGTGCTCTTTATTTGACGGCGCAGAGAATCTTCTCTAAGGCTGCCTGGACTAAGGACCATGCCCCTACGGAAAGACACTTGCTTCAGGACGCCTTGACTGAAGCAGCACAAGGTTACACCGTGGCCAAAGGACGCAAAGACTCTGCCTTCACCTCTGATATGCTGTGTATTCTCCTTGGTGCTTACACTGATCTTGACCCTCAAGGTAGAGTGTCTCTCCCCTTGGTGATGGAACATATTCGAAGTGCTGCACCCCCAGGGTTTGTCCCTATTTTCACCACACAGGCCCTGGTGGTCTGTAACATATGCAATAGACAGGTTGACCTTCAACTGCCGTACTTGGAAATCTCTCACAAAGAAGTTGCCAAAATGAAGGTTGAAGAGATCTTTGCAGGGGCTAAGCCGAGTGAACGCCACGGCATTGGAGAAGACCCATGCTGCCAGCAAAATACTACCCACAGTTTGGACTCAGATGGAGGCTTCCGTGTTGTTTTTCTTCGGAACGAGGACTGGGGCATGCTCCCTTCCAGTGCCAGCGTGTCCTATTTCGTTACCAGTGACGCCTTTCAGTATCACGACAGCAGGTGGCAGGTTGCTCTCGCAATCGTATCATCTTCTCCTCATTTGGATACTGTCTATACGGTGGAAAGGGTGGAGAAAACTGCTGAGGTCCCACCAGTGGTCATTTATGACCATGCTACCGGTGTCAGAAGAATCGATAT
>VSDK01020199.1:393328-395625 GCA_009767595.1 Symbiodinium kawagutii | reverse complement strand
CAGCACCTGCCGACAGCACCTGGCACCAGCACCTGGCACACAGCACCTGCCGACAGCACCTGCCGACAGCACCTGGCACCAGTACCTGGCACCAGCACCTGGCACCAGCACCTTGCAGACAACACCTGCCGACAGCACCTGGCCACACAGCACCTGCCAACAGCACCTGCCGACAGCACCTGGCACCAGCACCTGGCACACAGCACCTGCCGACAGCACCTGGCCACAGCACATTCTTGCACATTTCACCAACAGCACCTCCCGACAGCACCTGCCGACAGCACCTGAGCACCTGCCGACAGCACCTGGCACCAGCACCTGGCACACAGCACCTGCCGACAGCACCTGGCACACAGCACCTTCAGCCAGAAAGTTCGCCGACAGTGACCTGTTATTTGGGAAGTAAGAACCCCTATAGCTTCCAGCTCTCTGGGGAAAAAGAAGTTGGTGGTACAAAGGTGATAATAATAGGTGAGAAGCGATATCCAAATAGGGGTGCCAGCGATATGGAAGACCAGCTACATCCCCAACTGCCAGTATTAATGACCAACTGCCGCACAGGCGGGGGGGATCAGCATCTTGTAGTCCCAACATGGCCTGTGGGTTGTGGGTTCCCTGGCTGGTGGATCTAGAGGCAGCCGCAGGTTTTCCAGCGGGTTTTCCAGCCAGTGGCAGCTATCCCATGGTGCTTGACATCTACAGTAGGCCCCAGTGGCAGCACATTGGTACCTAGTCATCAGATAAAATCTCCCCAACGGGTAAATTTTATTAAAGTATCGGATCTCATTCATGTTTGCTATATCCATGCTCATCGTCAGATGCCAGTCATGTTGGTCACTATTGGTGAACTACTTGGTTGCCACTAGTGCACACTCACTAGCTGACATTCTCCGCTGACTAACCATTTGCTATCAGCCATTAGTTCACGAGCTATCAACTAACTGGTTGATTGTGGTTGATTGATGTTGATAGCCATTGATGACTAGTTGACCATGAATAGATCATTCGTTCACCGTTGGTGAACCACTATTTAACCATTAGTTGACCTTCTTAGTCAGCTATGAACTAGTAAAGACATGTGAAGCCCAACCAGCTGACCAACAGCAATCCCAACATGCTGCATCCATCGCTGCGCCAGCTGTGTTCGACCGCTTCATTTTTGAGTCTCCCACGTGGATGCCCACCACGTTCCTCAACGGACAGATCGCCCTAGCGCCTGGGGGCCCCAGCAAAACGAGCGCGGCTCTCGTGGCTTTGGGGGGCTGATGGTGTAAGGGTTTGGAATGGTTATCTGGCTGGTGGTTTGGAGGGAGCTAAGGAGCCAGGGGTATCCTTATGGCCCTTTAAAGGAGGTGCTAAGGAGCTACAAGAAGTGGTGAAACCAGATGGTAGTTATTGATGGTAAATTCATGGCAGATGGTAGATTCATGGTTTATGATAGTGATTGATGATGGTTTATGATGGTTATTGATGGTAAATTCATGGTTTATGATGCTTATTGATGGTTTATGATAGTCTTTGATTCGATGGTTTATGATGGTTAGCCATTGATGGTTAGTTATTGATGGTTAGTTTTTCATGCCAATGCAAAGGTTACTTAATTGGTTGATGATGTTTGATGGTTTATCATTGGGTATGTATTGATATGGATGCCGGTAGATGTGGTTGATGATTGCTAGTGGTGTGTGGTTCATCTTTGATTTGATAAATGATGATTGATGGTTTCAGAATTGTAATTGTCATACTGGCGGTGATGTTGATTCAAATAGTCATGGTCAATGAGTGAAGATTGTAGATAATTGATAACAGATGAAACCAATGCTGATAGCTTCTTGCTACAAGATTGAACCAAGTGTAGAGGCCAGTGCTGCCCAGTGATAAAACCGCTGGTTGCTGCAAGCACTTGCGCCTCTTGTTTGATGGTTTCATGCCAAGTGCCATCTCAATCACACGTGTCGATATCGCCCGACCCTTGTTTGGTATGGTTTAGACCCCCCCAAAGTGCTTTGATTTACCAGCAGTTGGCCGTGGCACCACTCCACCAGAAAACACCAAACCATTTTGGAGAGAGGGTCTTGGATCCCGTTGTGAAAATTATTCGAGGTGTCATTTTTGCAATGCTGAACTCGCGATGGAAGATCCACCATGGCTGGAACTGGGGGTGCATTTCCTGGGCAGAAAAAAAAAATGTGGATATGTGTATGATTTTAAATGATGTTATGCTTGCATACGTATACATTCACTCACTTTTTGATCTGGCCATGTTTCATGAGATACCCAGTTTCATTGAATACCAA